>NW_020769336.1:1382973-1422122 GCF_900518735.1 Pseudonaja textilis
CTTCTATACAGAAGCCTGATGATGGCAGATGAGATTCTGCTGAAACGTCGCTACAACTTTAAAGGCACAGCTACTGTGACGTGGGAAAATACCCGAGCAAAGCTGAGTGCCATACATGTAAGTACCCACGAAAACTTAAGAATATATTGATTGTGGAATCTTAGAATCTTAGACCCCTTACAGTGGGGTCCTTGGTGCTTTCTGAGCTTGCTTGTTTTTTTGCAGATATTTCATTACCTTTGACAAGGTAATATCATCAATGCCAGTAAGGAGTGCTGTTTGTTGTCTTTGTTTATATTTTGTTGATATTCTGGTGACTTGCCTGTCTGTGTGGATGGTGGTAGTCTTAGCTGAACTTAGTAACTTACAGAAGTAGATGCTACTCTGTCTCAGTTGGTAATAAGTGGTTAAATGGGAAATAGTTAGACCAGTCTTTGGAGAAACAGGGCAAAAGCCGAAACAACAGGTCGGTTAAGTGCTTTGATGGGGAACCGTGATTAAGCTCAGGAGGTTATAATATAACAATGATCAGCAGCAAACCCATCAGTAATTTAGTTGAGTGCAAAGCTAAGCAACAGCAATAATAAGCTATTCAGCAGTTATGTTTAGGAGAAGGATAAGTAGCATCAGATTAACTTCCTACTTTGATAGCAATAATGGTAAGATATGGGAAGCCAGGCAGCACTTTGAATGAAGAATGATTAGCTCAGGCTTCAAAGCTGATGCCTGTGGTCACTGAGACCCTGTCCTTTCTTTTCAATTCAATATAATATATGTCTGTTACTCAGACTATGTTCAACTGAGCTAATCCCCAGACTTCTTTAAAAAATGTCTACATCAGGTTTGTACAAGGATGCATGCATGTATCTATATATTATTAAAATTCTTGTGTCTGTTTGATAGTTTGCAACCTTCGACTGGGTGAATTTGGAAGGCATAGGGCAACAATTTATTGAACCAAGGTAACTCGAATATGTTGATTTACAGAACACTGGACATATGACTCCTGCAGGAATGAAATTTGGGGAAGTTGTTGCTGGTTTGGCTTTATTCTGTTCATTAGAAATAACAATCACATTTCCAGTGAACCATAGGACATTTTAAAATAATGTTAGCGAATGGGAATTGCAAATCAGATATGGAAATACTTTGATAAGTATTTAGTTATTTGTTAGATGTATATCTTACATCTTTCATACAGGAGCTCAAGATGTCGACCCTAAAGATGACAAAAGTGTAGCCATATTTTTTATTGGCCTGTGTATTTTTTCTATTAATTTTTAGGTTTGTAGTAACTCAATTTACCAATACTTCAGGTTTGCCACTTTCTAACTGTTGAAAGGGGAAGTTTGTAAAAATAAAGGGGGAATGTTATATCTAGGTGGCATTCCTTTCCTTTGGGAACAGATCAGATGCCTGCAACTGGCTGAATGTGGAGTTTGGAGTTGCCGGATTGTTGGACTGAGAATTGATTGGAGATTTTGACTCAGGGGGGAAGTTTCACACTCTTGCTTTTTTTAGGTGTAATTCTGGATCCTGGTCAGGATTACACCAAGTCCCTGCCAATTTAATGTGTACCTAATAAACGGGTTTTTGAAGGGAAGATGGATACCTTGGACTTTATTTTTTGGGACATGCTTGACATTAAGGAAACAAAACATTCTCTTCTTCTGTTTTTTTCCCATCAAGAACAACCTGTCAAGTAAGTGAAGCACTCAGTAACTTTTGCAGTTGAGGATGAATTAACCTCTGGGCCTGGTTGCTATGGTCATGTGATCCTCATTTTCAACGTTCCTGACAACTTTCCACAAGTCAATGGAGAAGCAAAAGGAACTGATATGATTGTTAATGCTCCTTGCCGCCTTCCCACTAGCAAAGTCTTTGCTTGTGAGAAGATTGCAGGAAAAAAGTGAATGGAGAAAGTGGCAAGGAAGGTTGCAGGTGGTTTGGGTAAGCCTTGCATCCTCTCTGCCATTTCTTCTATGCTTTTGCTACACTGGTTACTTGTACACTCACTCACTTCCCTATCCAGCAGTAGACACTTACCTGACTGCTGGAAAGGTACGGAAGAAGAAACAAAAGAAGGGGGAGGGAGAGATGAAAGGAAGGAAGGAAGAAATGACAGAAGGGAGAGAGGGAGGAAAGAATGAGGAAGAGAAGGAAGAGAGGGAGGGAGGGAGAAAGGAACTAGGAGAGAGAAGGTATGAATGAAAATAGAGGAGGAGAAGGAAGGAAGGAAACAAGGAGAAGGAGGGAAAAGAGAAAAAAAAGAAGTTAAGAAGGAAGGGGGAGGGAAGCAGGAAGAAAGGTACATTATCAGAAACTCCTTGCCAGCTTCCAACAACCAAAGTTAATGGGGAAGTCAGCAGGAACTGGAAAATTGCTCCCACTCCCAATACTTTTTTGCTTGCCCGTGATTATCTGTTTAAGTAAAGATGTTTCTTTACTTAAAGATACTTGAAATGATGTCCAAGTGGGTCACATTTTTTTTCGTATAAAATAAATCTATATTTCCATTTAGGAACTTTTAAAAATAACTTGAACTAATAGGGAAACAAGACAAAGTGGACTTATTTTTCAAAATATGAGAAACAGAAATGAGACAGAGCAGATAGGTGTATTCATGCTTTTATGAATACATTCATGCTTTTACACTCAATTATTGGATCCCATCAAGCTCTGTAAGACACATATATTGTATCTGTAAGGTTGAACTCTTATTCTTAAGAGTAATAGATAGAAGAGTAATTCTATCATACTTTCCCATATAACACTGGACCAGAAGAAAGGCACCCTCCACAATACTTTGGGATTTGAATGGCATTTTAAATTGAAATTCATTATATGTGTATATGTGACAGAATCATTGTTGCCAAGTTACAAAACACAGCATTATCCACAGCAGAGAGGAAAGTTAGAGAGGAAAGTTGAATTTTCTTTGTCAAGCTCCATAGAGAATAATGGAAATCCTCACTATAGAATGTGAACTGGAACAGTAGTGTAGAATCATCTGGGCCTGATGCCCATTTGTTCTATAATGCTGCATTTGACCATGCTGTAGTTGAGATGGGAAATGAGGTTTTCTTATTCTTCTAGGCAAATTCAGGCCTCTAAATAAATAAGTGATACACACATCAAAATCCACATTAAATGGGTAGTGTTTCCTGGGCTATATAAACTAACCCTATGCAAACCCAGTGTGGTTGCTCTTTCACTGGCATTCACCTTCTTTCTATGGTACAGCCCAGACAATTACTTCAGTTTTGTTGAACTCTGTATTATTGACTCTCTACTATTCCTCTCAGAGTAACCAAAAAGCAAAAACAGAGTTGGAAGGGACCTTGGAGATCTTCTAGTCCAATCCCCTGCTCAAGCAGGAAACCCCATTTCACTTCAGACAAATGGTTGTCTAGTCTCTTCATGTTCAAAGCTTGGGATGAAAGAAACTGAGCAGTATGGATATTCTTCCATGATATGACATCCACAAAACAAGATGCTTGGTTCCATGGTGAGGTGCCCATCGCAACAGGTCTCTGTGTCTCCAATTCAGTACTTGGCTAATGCATTTCCAAAGGCCACACAGACTTTCTAGGCAATCTCATTCAATGTCTGAGGATAAAATATTTAAAAACACCCAGAGTGCAGCCTGAATCACTCTGAAAGAACGATAGTCTTATTTAAGTTGGTAGGGAGGTCACAATTACAGTGAGTTAATACAGTTTGAGCACATACTATTAAGTCAAAGATATCTCAAAAATGTCAAGAAAGGCAATCAAGAAACTTACAAGAGACTTGAATAGAGTTGGCATATTTTACAATGCTCAGCATGTTTATGGGCTGTTGGATTATTGTGTACTCCTACAATGTACTGGGAGATGGGAATTTGTAGCCCACCAGATGTTGCTAGACTAAACTTCTGCCAGCTTCTGCCAGGATGTTAATGGGTAAGGAATCCTGGGAATTTAATTAACACCAGGAAAGCCACAGATTCCCCCATCCTGCTACAGCTTTGGATGATATATTACAGGATGTAGAGAAGATATGAAAAGAACACCAAGCCTAAACTTAAGTTATAAAAATGATACAGAAATAGTAAGAGGCACATGTGCAGAGATCAAGGAATTGAACTATATATGCTCCAAGAAAGGAGAATACTCTAAAGGATCAGTCTGAGAATTTAGAAATGCCTTCAAGGTATCAGAACAAATGAAGGGAAGGAATAATTCATATTTTTAGAAGCTATCTGGAGAAAGAACCACAGCCTGAAGCTATGGAATAAATATATGTTACATTTTTTTAAAAAAATTAACAGTTAATAATTAATAAGCAAATGAATAAGCTTCCTAAAGAGATAGTCAAAGATGATTAGATTTAGAAACATTTTTAAAAGGACATCAAAGGAGTGCTCAGCTTTCAAACTCATTTAAACTTATTATAGCATAATGTATATTTAATAATGATGATGACATCTTTTTCAAGATGATTGATTCCTGATTTTTGCTTACAAAGCCCCAGTCGAAATAGGAAAGTGAATTCCAGCCCAAAAAGGGAACACAAAGAAGAACTGTTCCTTTCTCAGGATCTGAGTGAAAGAATCTACTTTTTAAAAAAAACAAAAAAAAACAAATTTTATTAATTTTTGAAATCAATACACAAGCAAACAAAACATAGAATATAAGAACATAAGAGATCTTTTCTGGAAAAACAAATAAGACATCTTATTTAAAAACAAAATAATTCCAAATTATCATATTTCCATACAAACACAATTTAATATGTATATTTATCTTATCTGTTCAACTTCATATCTTTTCCCAACTTCTCTTTATTTCTCTCTTTCCTTCTGTTCAATTATATTTCTTTTACCTTGAATTATATATATTCATTGTATCCATCTGCCTTATTTACAATTTCATTATTCTCTTCCAACGTTCCTCTAGGGTTTTAATTCAAACATAGACAGACATAACACAAAACATAAATACATAAAACTTCTTTTTAGAAAGCGGTTTACCCCAGGTTACATCTTTTTGTACAGACATAAATCAAATTCATGCTCACAAATATACTATTTCATATCTTATTTAAAATTCTATATTTTCTATATGTTTTCCCTCTTCTATTCACTCTCTTAATTCTATTTTATTTATTTCACCTCAGTTTAAATAATTTTACTTGCATCTTTTGTCCATTTACTTTCAATTATCTGTTTATCTTTTCTTTCTAATACAATATTTCTCCTGTGATCATTGGTTGAAGTATGACAACTTTTTATCTTTCCCCTAAATTAAACACTTAGAATAATACATACTTTCAAGGCTGATTCTGCTTAGTACATTCTAAATACTACATTTTGAAATAATCAAACAAAAAAAGGAGTATTGAAGTTTATAATATAGTAAAAACAATATTTCTTAGGAAATTCAACTCTATTGTTAAATCTTAAACATTTTTATAAATTCCCTTTATTGCATTATTAACTCATGTAATATTTCAATTTTCTAACTCAGTTTCAAATACTAATATCTACAATACAGTCTTATGTACTTTCGCAGAATCATTTTTTAAGTTATATTTTACCCTTTATCTCTGAAAAAAACTTTTTTTCTAACATCTTGTTTCAAACCTTTATGACTTCTCTTTCCTTTTTCCCTTCCTTTCTTATCAATTCTAGCCTTTTTGTCCCCCCATCTCTCAAACTCCACTCTCTTAATCTTCCCTCTTTGTTGCATTTCTCTTTTCTGTTGCTTTCTGACATTATCTCATTTTTCTTATTTTTCCCTTTCTTGGTTGCTTTTTTAAGTTCTGAATTCTCCATTCTCTTCCCTGCCCTTCTGTTTTCTTCTTCCACTAAGATTATTTGTCCATTAAAGATGGCTTCTTCCCAACCTTCTTCTTCATCCTGTTGTTATATTTCGTGATAGGTAGAAATCACCATTTCTAAAAAGTGGAAAATAGATCCAGAAGAGCCCTTGCCTTCTTGTTCTTCTTCTTTCAGCTTTTGAAATTCCATTTGTAATTCTTCAACCGATAATGCCATTAAAAAAAAAAACCCAAATGTTTTTGATCTTTCAAGAAATAGTTCCCAAGAATCCCAAAGTCACAAAGCAAATCCAAATCAGAACAAATTGCTTCATTTAGCACTTTCTTCTTTTTATGTTTTCTCTTCCTGGGGTAGAATTCAATTATACAGATCCAAAATAATTTTCTGGAAGTTTTATCACCATTTATTTCTAGTCTTATAAAGTCTAAGCAGTCTCCTTCAATACAATCTTAAAGTAAGTTCTTTACCTCTTCCTTATAATTCCTTTCTTTCCCTCCCACTTATAGCAAAAAAAAAAAAAAAAGATTAAGAAATTTTTTAGTTTTTAATTCCAATATTCAAAGATCTTTTACCTCCTTGGCTTTAAGTTTCAGGTTTGCTGTGCCCAAGCAGGTTTTCCAGATTCCCTTGCAAAACTGGAAGCCCCAAAAGAAGAAAGAATCTACTTTTCATGTCCTCATGAAGATATGTACATATCAGGGGAGACATCAGGAGTGAGATTCTACCAATCCGCATCTATTTGCTAGAACTGGTTGTTAACATTTCAAGCAGTTAGGAGAACTGGTTGTTAGAAGAAATTACTGGCCTAATCCTGTAAGGAAGGCAGGAAGGAAACATTCTGGTGTTGCTTACAGAAACTGCCTCTCCATTAACTCTTATTACATTCTTGGCAGGACTAGACTTCCTGTCTCAGGAATGTCTCTGGAGTTTTTTTCTCTCTCCTTTGCTGGTACTTTGCTTGTGTGGAATGACCATTCAAAGTTACAATGGCACTGAAAAAAGTGACTTATGACCATTTTTCACACTTACAACTGTTGCAGCATCCCCACAGTCATGAGAGGCCAGGCGAGGAAATGAGTGCCTCAATGTGAGTGATGTTGAGTTGGCAATGCCCAGCCAATAACATGACTACCAAGCCATGTCCACCCAGTCACATGACCACCAAGCCATGTCCACCCAGTCTCATGACCACCAAGCCATACCCACCAACTAATCCATGCCCACAGAACTGGTTGTTAAAAAATTTGAATCCCACTCCTGGGAGACATGATAGCAATGTTCCAATATTTGAGGGTCTGACACAGAGAGGAAGGAGTCAAGCTATTTTCCAAAGTTCCTGAAGGCCAGACAAGGAATAATGAATGGAAATTGAACAAGGAGAGATTCAATCTAGAAATAAGGAGAAATTTCCTAACAGTGAGAACAATCAACCAATGGAACAGCTTACCTTTGGAAGTTGTGGGAGCTTCATCACTGGAAGCTTTCAAGAAGAGACTGGTCTGCCATCTATCAAAAATGGTGTAGGGTCTGCTTGGGCAGGATGTTGGACTAGATGACCTACAAGGTCCCTTTCAACTCTGTTAATCTGTAATATATATATGCAACTCCTTAGAAGAACAGTATTGTCTACCTGGTTTAAAACACATTTCTACTAGTAGCATAATTGAATCATATTTCCTCAGGTTGTTCATAGAAATATCACAAAAAATGTTGTGCTCATGGAGTAGATGTTGAATCTGGGATGAATCAGGGGGAATATATTTTTCTGCTTCTGAAGAACCTCTTTGTACTCAAAAGTTTAATTTATTCAACTGTTTGGTGTAGAGCCTGCCTTGGCTTTGTCTTTTTCCCACCTATTTGATTACCAAGAATTAATCCAGGTTGCTAATATGTGTTTCCTTTGCTCACTTCATATATTTTGTTTGAAACCTGAGGGAGATCTGAAGGGTACCTGGACTTTCTTTCGTAAAATACAGGTAGCATTTTTGTCTCAGAAGCTTAGTTGTAACCTGGTATTTTAAGCATCTTTCTGAGGCTAATTCATTCATTATATCACCTCCCTCCTGAGAAAAATGTAATTTATAGCTTTATAACTCCATAGCTTTGACTTATACCTTTAACGTGTGGCCTAATTTTCTTACTCCCCTGTCTGCTTTTTCACTCCCTGCTTTCCTTATAGCCCAGCACAATGAACAGTTCTGAAAAACCCGAAAGCTTAATCATTCTTTTGTGGCATCCAGAGCAGCTTTTAAGGACACACAGTGGGACTTCAGGTGAAAGATAAATCATTCCTCCTTGGTTCCTCTGATGGAAGCGGTACCATCAGCTGGAAAACTTCAATGGAATTCACTCTTATGTATTGTGAAATGGAAGAGTTTTTCTGTGGACCAATGCTGTTGTCTCCGCTCTTCTTTGAACAGAAGCTTCTTCTGTGAATGGAGTGGAAAAATGGAATCTGTGTACTTGTCTCTAACACAGGCAGCTGCATGCCCTTGGAAGCTAAAAAACACAAAGCATATTGTTGATAGTTGTTTCCTGCCAACTGTGATCTATGGCTTCTATCCAGTTTTGGCTAATTTGTGAAATCCACCCCCCTACCAATTCCAACTGCTTTAAGATATAAGTAACCATCCCTGTATTTTATGGTGAACAATTCCATGAACTAATTACATGATGTGTAAACGATTTCCTTTTGTCAGTATTCAGCTAGTTGGCATTATAAATCTGGCTGCAGCATAATGGCCACCCTAATGGGCTGGGTAAAGCATTCTCTTAATTCCAATGCTAAGATTTAATAATTGGATTTTAGTAATCCATATTAGAGCACATAGATAGTTAAGGATACTTATTAAAGTGTAACTAATCACTTAGCATGATTATGTCTCATTTAGGATAAGGCACTATTTTACTAGGGTAGATAACAGTAATAACAAGAGGAAAAAATGTACTGTTGCAAAAGGCTTTTATTCCTGGCTGGGATTCAGGACAACCATATTCTTTTAAACTGCACAAAATGTGTTCATTATAGAAAGTAATGAAACTGAGCATTTCAGAAAGATTCCAGAAGGGAAAGTACAGCCTTTGAACTGAGATAATTATATTAGTAAGAACATAGCTGAGCTAAGGAGCAAGAATGAAGTAACTAATGGACAAATTAGGTGTTGTTTGTAAGGGACTTTGATAAGATGGGTAGGATGAATTCTGGCTATTCCTGACTCATTATTGGGGACTTGATGATGCTTGACAAGCATCTCTTCTTCAGCAGATCACCAACATCTAACTGACGTCAAAGAGGTGGTCAAATAAGGCTTAAGCCTCAGCTGTCATCCCTGAAGCTTTGAGGAATTCATCTGCCTCAGGGTTTTGCTTGGTATCGACTCTATTAGTTGGAGCTCTGACATTAGCTACCTGACCCACATGAGCTTTTACAATTGTTTATTATACTAATGTCTGATTTTCTTGTTACGTTTATGAAAATGCATTGGAGAAATCCTCTCTAAAAACTTTCCTGCAGTTGACAGGCTGCAACACCAGGGCTTCGGGTTGAGATGGAAAACATTCCACTCCCAGTTGAAGGGCAGGGAATGGGATCGGAAAAAAAGAGGGAGGAGGATAAACCTTCATCACCAGGCTCATATTACTGGAAGGAAATGGGTTGAGGAGAAGTCTGGAAGAAAGGATGAGAGTCTCTTTTTCTTCTCTTTCTCATTCTCCTCTTCCTCCTCCTCTCTTAGCTGGCTTAATATGAGGTAGAGCCTATGAAGACCAGGAGCTGCATCTCTTTTGCAGGTCCCATCAGTTCCACTTTGGGTCTGGAGAGAGAGGGACAGGAGAAGGGCACAGTATAGGGACAGAAAGAAGTGGATTTTCAAGTTTCTGTAGAATTTCAGAAAAGTGATTTTTTTTTCATACCTAATACAGTTCAAGTATTAGGTACTTGAACATAAAGTGACTATTCAGATCAAGCTGGAAAGTCAAATTTGCATAGTTCCATTGATTATAGTGGAAATCTAAAAGGTAGTAATGCTTCTGCAGAAAGTGAAGTAGCTGCATAAGTGGGTTTTTTTTTCTATTTGAAGATACCAGGTTTCAGCTAAAATGAAAATTTGTTAATTTGCTAATACTGTGACATTCTTTTTTGAGGATTGGAGATATTCTATTCCATAGCAGAATTGATTTATTTATTCTGTATTAATGGGAGGGGGGAATCTGAATTTATATAAAGTGAAACCTCCAGTTAACAGACCTCAATACAATGGACTTGCAAGTAACCAGCCAAATTTACGCAGTATGTCATTGACATAAATATTACCCTTTATGAAGTATCTTCTCATTAAACGACATTGCATAATATTTTCCCCTCCATTGTTGAAATGAGTTCCTTGCCTTTTAATGTAATCTAGTGGCCTTATAGAAGTAAACAGGGGTTGTTGGGTTTTTTTTTGTGGGGGGGGGAACCTTACAGCTCTATGTCAACTCCTGGCAACTACCTGGACAAGAACCTGCAGTTTTCTTGGCAAGATTTCAGACCTTGTTCTTGCCTACTTATTAGGGCATAGAGAAAGATACTGGCCTAAGATCACCCACCAACTTTGTGCCAAGATGAGATTGGAACTCAGTCTACTGGTGTACCTGTGCCTTAACCACAACATTAAACTGTCTCTCCTAAAAGTCAATATTCCAGTATAGTACATTAATGAAGAGATTGTCAGAAAGGATGAATTTTGACTGAAATTTTGGAGAATGATAGGGCCAAACACAACTTAAAGAATGTTTTACAGCTTGAGACCCTGTAGGAGAATTTCCTTTCTTCTTTACTAGATAACTGAACTTCTGTACACAGGGGGATCTTCAAAAAGGCTTCTGCTATTCTAAAGGACCGGGTAGGTTCAGAGTGGTTTTGCAAATGACATTGCAAATAGCAAAGTAATATTGCAAATAGCAAATCTCAAAGCCTTTTAAGGATTTTAAAGGTCAATAATAATGCCTCGAATTGTATCTGCAAAGCAATAAATAGGGAGAACATACCTTCTGTACAGCATCCTATGATCCTTGTACTTTGTACTAATCTATCTAATGATTGCATTTAGCACCAATAGCAATTTCTGGATACCTTTCAAGGTCAGCTTCAGTTACATTAGACTGAAATAGTCAAGATAGTCTATAGCCAAAGTATGGATAATTTTGACTAGATATAAGGAAAGATAAACTGCTAAATTTAATTTTGGAAATTGTCTCCTTGACACAACTGCCATTTGCAAATTCATTGACAGCTTGGGTAAAAAAATAAAAGCTCTTGAGTGTTTACCATTCCATCCAGAGCAGACCTCACCTTGATTCCAGAGTGCAGCTTTTTTCTCTATCAAGAGCACTTTTGTCTCTTGTGGATTGAATCTGATTTTTCTCCACCTGGTCATAATAAATATTAATCAGTTTTCAAAAGTCCTGATTGCTGCTTTGGTAAACAAGTACTGTGCAGTGCAATAGAATCCGGTGTCCTCAACATGTTGAAGGCATTTCTCCCTCCGCAGCTTCATGTTGATGTTGAACAACAGAGGGTCAATGTAAGATTCTTGAGGGACATTATAAGGCAGAGTCTAGATGATGAATGGAGTTCTCACAACACCATCCCTTACACAAACCACAACAAACTCAAGGGAAGCCTTTTTGAGCAGAGCTTTATAATGGCCTTGTTTGAGCAGATGTCCTTAAGGACATGTTAATCACTTTCCTTAACCAATGTGCCAGAGCAGACTGCTGGTTTAATCAGCCAGAAGGATCAAGAGTCAAAGAAGCAGGTGGTAGTCTTTATGTCTTGATGCACGCTGTTAACGTTCTTAAGATCTGCAAGCTGAAATGAGTATGCACATGCAAACACACACACATAATTTTGCTATTCCTCCTGTTTTGTTAGCTATTAAAAGAACAAATAAAAGCAGAAATGATATTTTTAGATCTGAAATTTTGTTATTAGGGTTAACACCCTGTCCCAATACTGGAATCCAAGTCAAGGCAAATCTGACTGACATTGTTAAAATCTATTAAAGTGGCCCCATCAGTACTGCTCCCCCTGTCAACATCTTAACAGTACAAGAAAGCATTGTTTGCCTGTAGTGACACAGTGGAGCCAGAAAAAAATACCCTGCTCACTGCACTCAATGATAAAATCTAGGATTTCAAATGGGCCTAAAAAGTTTCCCTTCTCCGTCCTATGGTCTGGTTCCTCATGGAAGCTTCTCCATTTGCTCTCCATCCCTCTGCTGATCAACTTCATTATGTTCATCTCACTGATGAGCCTAGTTGCTCCATGAGTTCTGTTAGAGAGAAGGGAGTAGTTAGGAACAATAACATCAATCACCAAAGCCATATTTATTGTCAAGACACCAATAAATGAGGTGGGAAATTCCCCAAGTGGATCCAGAAAACCACTTGATTTTTAAAGCACCTGGCCAAGCCATTTTAATTGGACTTTTGTTCATACAGATCCTTGTGACATCTGTCTATCTAAAACTGAAGAATTTTAGATAAGTTCTTTAACAGCAATAATACTTAGACTTATATACTTCTTCACAGAGCTTTACAGCTCTCTCTAAGCGGTTTACAGAGTCAGTGTATTGCTCCCAACAATCTGGGTTCTCATTCTTATTTTAAAAACTCAGAAGGATGGATGGTTGAGTCAATCTTAATTCTCTCTTTATTAGACAATTAATTAAGGCTTAGGGAAAATATTGTGTTGGATTTTTAAAAAAGAATTCACATCTTTTCATGAATTAAATATGTGGTGATTTAAAAAGATAGTCAAAATGATTAAGGCTTTTATTATTAAATAAATTTGGATCTTACATAAGCGCTATTCTGTGAATTAATAAATTTTATTTTGCATATAAATTCATGGGGATGGCTTTGTTTATTAGTGTTGCTATTGGTTGCTATATGATAGCTATTAGTGTTGTTATTCAGCAGTAACATTAACAAAATATCAGAGTTCTATTGATAAGTAATTATGAATATTTATAGAAGGTACTTATTTATTTTTAATTAAATACTAGGAAAATAGATATTTTCTTTTCTGGAAGGCATTACTGCATTTGAAATAATTCCTTCAAAATAAATTTTTAGCAAGGTTAATTAATGCACAACAACAATTAACAAAAGATAATAAAGTTTCATGAACATTTAGCAATGTGTTATATTTGCCCTCTCTCCTGATCAGTCTTAATTTAGGCTACCAAGCTAGATAGGAAAAATAAGCAATTTGATAGACCATAAACTATTTTTTTTAATCCAGAAATATCTTGTGTTATACCTAAATTGGGTACATGTAGTTCTTGACTTATTCAAAGGTCCTTGGCTCAGACATTGTTTTTTTTTCTTCTGATGGATCTGATACTCTTAATTCTCCAGAATAGATTTCAATATATCTAGAAGAGAACAGAGAGGGAGAGAAGAGATTCATCTGCTTTATAAGGATTCAGCCTAGAATTGGTAGTTAACACGGGATTTAATAAATGAATTATTAGGTTACAGATTAGAAACACAGATCTACAAAGAGATTTAAGTCTAACCTAATCTCTTTGTAAGTCTACAAAGAGATTTAAATTATCATAATCTTGATGTCATTAGCAAAAATGGTGTTTCAAGAAAGAAAATATTAGAAGAATAGATTAATGAATTTAAACTTGAGGAAAAATGTGTACATAGTGGGTAAAAGACAAGGACCTCACAGGACCAATTTGAGTATCAGTTACCTGCTTGAGTATCTCAAGATACTCTATTTGCTATACAGCAAATCAAAAAGAAAGAATCTCTCAAGACCAGACTAGATCCAGAAGGATAGTTACCAAAGCTGAGAATTGCATGTAAGCAAGTCATCTAACAAAAAGGCGAGGATGACATGTCTAGGAATATGTAGGACACCCATGGCAAGAGATTAAAAAGAAAACTGTAAGGAACCTTGACGGACTTCACAGTTTGTATTTGTTGCCATCAGATATTAGCACCTCATCTTTTCCAACCCCCTTGTAAAAACACAAACCAATTTGCAATGGGTACAAGTGAATAAAAGTGTGTTTATGTATGATGCCTAAGCAAACTGTATTCCCTAACACATTTTGTGCACCTTTAAAGACTTTTCCTGAATTTCCAATAAAAATTAGTAAATGTATTCACTAATAGTTTTCCCTCCCCACCCTGACCAAGATTACGCACCACAAACCCTCCAATTCACTTATCTAGTCTCTGGATTAGAGACAGTGCAAACAGATAGAAGATATGTGTGCCTCAGCAGGCTACCTGAACATAAAGACAAATGGACTAGACTAGAATATAATTTGAAGAATTATATGTTTAATCTCATTGATCCAAATCAGAGGAAAATTGATCAAAACCTATTCCAGTCTTCAATCCTACATGAAAATGAAGTTGCTATTTTAAGTTCATCTTCCCAGGTAGCTTGAAAAAAGCAGAGATAATGGCTTGTGTATTGTTGTATGGTTTTTATTAATGGAACAGCTCTTTGGAGATTACTGCTTCTTTTTTAGTGTTGCAGGTAGTACAAAACAAAGTTATGTATTTTCTTTTGTGCTCAGTCACTATATAAGGCAGGGATGGAGAAGCTTTTCACTAGAAAGGCCAGATTTGATTGATTATGTTAATGCTGACATATTTAGTTAGAAATCATAGTTATATGGCTGCCCATTTCACCAAACATGATTCAATAAAACCATAAAATAACTATTAAAACAGAATGCCTTTATCTTAGCCTGATTATTTTATTTAAATTTCATATAAAAATTTATAACTAACATTTTATTTGCATGTCCTCCAGATACATTTTGTTCTGATTAATACACACATTGTATCCTGATTAATGATTGTAATAAATGTGGATTGACAAATATTTTTTTAAGTTACTACAAGACAAGAGGAAAAACAAGATGGCCGTAAAGTAAAAAATTCTGGAAATGGAGGCACCGAGGATTCATCTATTAAAGGATGAGATGATTTGCATGATTAGCTTTTTGTGGTTGTACACTGCTACTAATTCTGCATACCATTTATTTCAGTTTCAGGATGTCATCCCTACTAATCAGGGTTATGCTGTAATATTAGAGAATTATTTAGGTTTGATTATATCACATCATCACTGAAGCTGTGAGGTAGGATTGCCTTAACTGTGAATAGAAAAATCAACATTTTCATATAAGTAGAGGGAACCAAGGACTAATCTGTCATTTACCCCACTCTTCATTGTTAATCATAGTATTGTGTAACAGGACAAGTAATGAATTATATATATACTGTATTAAGACAAGTAGTTAGTTTTCATTAGGTTAGAATTAAGATAATTTAAATATTTAGCTAATCTAGGTCAGGGGTCCAACACCTTGGTCCGCAACCTGGTGCTGGTCCACAGCCTGTTTGAATCTGGGCTGTGGAAGTGGTAGGTGAGCTGCATTTCTGAAAGCAGCACACAACAGTCTGCTAAGCTGGAAAGGTTGGAGACCACTGATCTAGATAATGTCTTCAATATTATAATCTCACAGAAATTAGATTTATTGGTTAGCAGTGTAATACATAGCTACCTGTCCTACCAGCCTAAAATGTGAATAAATGTGATGTTGAATGTTGGTGTATGTTTTGTCTATGTGAGTATTGGTGAATAATTGTGCAACAAAAGGTGCAGAGATGGAAAGACTCACAAATACAAACAATGGAAGAATGGATAGTAAAATTAATGGAGCAGGTGAAATCCGCCGGTTAAATTTTTTTTAAAAAAAGACTTTATCTAGTTTCATTTCCACTTGAATCCATTTTCAGATTTTTTACCTGAAACTGAAAGAAATGAAGTCTTGGTATTTGTTGACTAAAGCTGTTTATAACACAGAGTAATGTATGCTATAGTTTAATCTAATTCAAAGTGTCATTATATTTCATGCTTATATCTGTACCAAAGAAAATTGAAACTTACTCTTTTCTATAGTTTTTTTCCTCCCATTTTTGCTTTTTACCTATCCCCCTTTCTCTTTCCAACTTTTTCTTTAGTCTTTTGTATTTTATATTATTTTGAAATTCAATACCATTTTGTGGGGGGAAATGTGCAGCAAAGGGTCTTTTCCTTATTTTACAGAAGTTTTGCCATGGATGGTGTGCCATTTTTATGAAAGCCATTTTCCTGCATCCTCCTTATCTATTCTGAATAGAGTAGGATTGTATCTAGTGATTTCCTCACTGACTTTTACATATTCCTTGGACATGTGAGGATAGATTTCTGTTCATAACAACTGTGAATGTGAGATATTCTCTGTATTGTGAAGAATTACATGAAAACTGGGGATAGATTCCATGGATATGATCATTCTCCATGCATTTGGTATAAGCAAGGATGGAATCTCTCTCTTTCTCCTCTATCTATCATTATCATCTATCATTATCAACTGTCCATCTGTCCATCTATCTTTCCATTTTTCCATCTTTCCATCTTCCCATCAATCAATTGTTAATTGGTCCTAGATTTACAGAGCATGGATGGAATGTATGCAAAAAGGTAAAGTATTTAAGATTATAAGAAGAGTCCTGTAGAATGTGTCCAACATTTTCAATTGTTTGTCCCAAACAGGTACTTTTGAGAAGCTCAGAAGTACAGGTAGGACAGTGATATCCTCTACCATTGTTGTTTTCAAACAACAGTGATTTATCACAAGGATGCCTGTTAATCATTAATAGAACAGCTACTCATAACTCCATTCTTTGTTTTGCTTTTCCATAGTGAAGTCCCCAAGAAAGTGGAAGCTGTGTTGAAATGGCAAGCTCCAAATACCAGGAAACAATTGCAAAGTTTCTTGGGGTTTGCAAATATCACGCTTTGCTGATATTGCTCTTCCATTAGCTGACCTACTGCGACCTAAGCTATAGGTGCTGAGAAGCCAAAACAGGGTAAGATATTACCATGGACAGTAAAATGTCAGACAGCTTTTGATGATTTAAAGAATCTATTTGCCCAAGAGCCGGTTTTGAAACACCCAGATACAAACCTACCATTTGTCTTCCAAGCAGACGCCAGTGATGTAGCAATGGGAGCTGTTTTATTACAAAAGAACACGGAAGGAGTATTACAACCATGTGCCTATACCTCTCAAAAATTTAGTCCAACTGAACGTAATTGGGCAATCTGGGAGAAGGAAGCATTTGTGGTTCAGTGGTCATTACTTAGCTGGAGACATCTACTGGTAGGGTGTCCACACCCTTTTGAGGTGTGGACAGACCACAAGAACCTGGAAGCAGTTCAGAATCCATACCAGTTGTCATCAAAACAGGTCCGATGGGCATTATATTTCAAATGATTTGACTTCACATTAAAACATGTTCCAGCAGGAAAGAATTTTATGGCAGACAGCTTATCATGCCTTCCCCAGTTCAGAAGTCAGCGGGATAATATAATTTAACCATTCATACCATGTACCGATCAGGTTGAGTCATTATGAACTACTATTCTTGCAACTGACTTGCCTACGATATTGGCAGATCAGTGGTTGATAAACAATCTGAGCCAGATAGACATGAGACATAGTATAGCATGGCAAGTAGACAAGACATATGTGCCTAACAAATTGAGATTAATAGTGTTAAAACATCATGACGTTAAACAAGCAGGCCATTATGGGTTTTTAAAAACTTTACACCTAGCAAAGTGACAGTTTTGGTGGCCAGCTATGAGTGCAGATATAGAGAGGTATGTAAAATCATGTCCTAATTGTGCAGTAAATAAAACAAAGATTGGAAAACTGACAGGTTTACTGCAAACCTTATCCGAGCCTACAAAACCATGGCAGGACATCAGCATGGATTTTATAGTTGAGCTACCAAATAATCATGGGTACAATGTTATATGGACTGTAATTGATTTGTTTTCCAACCAGGCACATTTCATTCCCTGTAAAGGATTACCCTCGGCTAGAAAATTGGCAGATCTATTTATAAAACATATATACAGTGTAAGGCATCCAGAAAGTATCCATGATATCAATCACTCCAAGACATCTCTCTCCAAGGTTGAATTTATTAGAAACAGATCTGGCATGTTAAAGGAAATTTCCCAAGTGAAATTATTTTTGTGCTTTACACAGAATCCACTTTCTCTCCTCCCTTCTCTCCTCCCACTTCTACACTTCATAAATCACGAGAACCAATTAACTGCAACTGGAATTACTTGATATGACATACAGAATAACCTTGAACTTTTCAACTCCTCCACCCACCTTCCATGAAATGTGATAGCTGAATTTTAAAGCTGACAGGCATCCCCCCTTGAAAACTCCTCCTCCTAAAAGAAAAGGAAAAAAAAACAGATACAGGGATTAACACATTGTCATTAACCCCCTCTACCCCCTCCATGAGGACCCTTTGGTTTGTGGGGAAAATCCTCATGGAATTGGTTAACCAATTGATCAGCATGAACATCCCAACTTTTTTACCCAACTAGCACCTGAGAGAGGGTATTCTTTCCATAAGACCAAATATTGCAATCGGCCACGGTGTAATCGAGAATTGAGAATTTTTTGAATTTCATAATGTGTTTTCCCCTGCACCATTAATGGTTTAGGGGAAGCAATTGGCAGTGGTCTTATCGTTGATGTAGTAGCTGGTTTTAGTAAACTACAATGGAATACTGGATGAATTTTCCCCAATATTCGAGGAAGACTTAATTGGACAGTGACTGGATTAATTATCTTTGAAATTGGGAACAGACCCAAGAATTTTGAACCCAGCTTCTTACTGGGCAGTTTCAACCTAAGATACTTGGTTGACAAATATTCTTTGTCCCCTACTTTAAAAGGTGGTTGAAAGGATCTATGTTTATCCACCTGTTTTTTAAAATTTTTTGCAGCTTCGGTCAAAGCTTTTTTTGTATCTTCCCATCCTTTCTTTAATGAGTTCATCCATTCTGTTAGGGACATGGATAAGGGAGGTTGTCTAGGTAACTCTGGCATTGGGACTCAATCCATTCCAGTGTTGATTTGGAATGGAGTTAATCCTGTGCTGCTATGTACTGCATTATTGTAAACAACCTCTGCAAAAGGTAATAATTCAGCCCAATTTTCTTGTTGATAATTTACATATCATCTAATGTATTGTTCAGTCATGGTGTTAGCCCTCTCTGCTACTCCGTTACAAGCAGGATGGAAAGCTGAGGATAACTTTTGAGATGAACCAATGGATTTCAGAAATTCCCTACAAAATTTTTGCAGTAAATTGTACCCCTCTGTCCGATATTATTCTATGAGGTACTCCATGTAGTCTATAGATACGTTTCACGAACACCTTTGTAAGTTTTTTCGCAGATGGAAGTCCTTTGCAGGCTATAAAATGGGCCTGTTTAGAGAATAAGTCAATTATAGTCCAAAAGATCATATTCCCTTCACTCTTAGGTAATTCAACAATAAAGTCCATTGCGATCTCTTCCCAAGGTTGGGTTGGTTCAGCAACTTGTTGCAGGATGCCAGGGTTTCTTCCAGTTCTGTGTTTCATTGTGGCACAAATTGAGCAACTTTTTACATAGTCCTCAACATCAGATTTCATTTTTGGCCACCAGAGCTGTCTTCTCAGTAAATGCAGAGTTTTTAGGAACCTGAAGTGGCCTCCCAGCTGGGAGTTGTGGCTATGCTTTAGTACCAGTAGTCCTAGGGTTGTGGGTACATATAGCTTAGTCCCTTTCCAAGTTAGTCCAGCATTCATTGTCAACTCGGTTTGATCGTCCAGGAACCAAGGGTTGGTCAATAGGGATTTTTTCAATTCTGTAGTCAACTTATCTTCCAGGTGTTTGGGGTTGCAGTTGGCTTGGGGTCGAGTGGTCACTTGGCCTGCTGATTGAGCTTCTGAAATTAAGGCTTGTACTATTTCCTCTCGGTGGCTGTCAAACTAAGGTTTTCTGGACAGAGCATCCACCAGTATGTTTTTCCCTCTGGGGATATATTTAATGTTAAAGTAGAATTGCTTGAAATATTGGGCCCAGCGGACTTGTTTGGGTGATAATCTCCTAAGGGTCTTTAGAGCCTCGAGGTTCTTATACTTCAAAGGCCTCTGCCGCCCCTTCTAGAAAATGCCTCCCAGTCAAGACAGTTTAGATAAGTCTAGCCTTATCTAAATTTGGTCAATTTAGATTGATTTCAACTAGGTCTGGTTGTAGAAAGGCTCAGACTGGATCTGCCCAAACCCTACATTTTGCTATGTACTGATACATTGTTAAGGATATTATTTAGAAAATAGAATGGAAGGTTACTATTTTTGAAAAGATATGCTATAGTTACTTTGGACAACTAATTCCAACTTTTGTCCAAGATATGAACTAAGAAAATCTTGTCATTTTTCCTGTCTTTCTTTAATAAGAAATATTATATAATCCTTCCTTTTGTGTGTGTGTGTATAGCTACATTGGTGAGCCTTGTTGAAACTCGATATCTGTTCTAGCCAGTGAGGACTTAAGCCATGCTGCCTCTGTAATTTTGAAGTCTTTATTACCTTTGATGTTAGAAATATAACTATGGTCTCAAATGTGATCATGAAAGTTTCTGTTCAGATGAAGTTTTCTGATGGAATAATCCCCAATTTCTGTTCCACAGTTCTGTTTGAAATGTAGTATACAAAAGGAGCATTTCAATCAAGCATGCACTGGTTCCTACCAACTCATTTTTCTCATTCAGCTTCTAGATTTATGCTTTATTGTTGAGCCATCTATTCCCCTGGGTATGTATGTGTATTTTAACAAAAGTTTTCTTTTCATTTCTTTCTTTCTGTTTCTTTTTTAGAGCCTATACCCTTCAAATGAATTGAGAAAACAACATCAGATTCTTAAAAACAGGACTGTTGTTTCACAACTCTGCTTTACTGAACCAGCAAGAAGAGATACAGGTGATGGATTCCAGTGAGAATTGTTCTGTGTTCTCTTTGTTATGCAAATTAACTTGAAAAGCACATAGGAAAGACTCATATGACCAGCCAGCAACTTCGCAGGTATACAAAACAAGCAATGTAAAAAAAGAATATAAAAGTATCAGAGTGGTTTGGCACAGTACTAACCTTGAACAGTTTTCTTGATCCTTTTATAAATGAGTTTTAACAGAAACACTCTTGTTTTGATAATTAAGTAAAATATATAAATATTTTCATAAATAAAATATTTTTCTTTCTTGCATGTACAG
Organism: Pseudonaja textilis; assembly: GCF_900518735.1. The sequence goes on from NW_020769336.1 coordinate 1,403,995, forward strand.
TATATTAGTTTATATAAGTTCAAAAGAAGAATACTGCAGTGTTTTATGAGATGAACATTGTTGCCTTGAGAATTTTTTCTTTGCCATCTTTATATATTAAAAAAAAAAATTTTCAGTTTCTTGATTCTGTCATGGACACTAGACATAACTCAATAAGAGCTAAGCTAAATCCCAAGGGGGATTGTTTTCAAGACTACCTAGCATTTCCTGAAGCCTACAAAATAATATTTTGAAGGGTATTGCATAATATTGTCCAAGCTATGATTATAATAAGGAGATTTTTGAGGAATTTCAAAAAAGGCAATTTGAACATTTCATCTGAAGTTTTTAAACAAAACTAAAAGAAAAATCTATGCCCTCTCTCCCGTGTTTTTCAATATTGGAAAAGAGAAATGTTAATAACTAAGAGGTGGGAAAGGAACATATCCATAACCCATAAAAATGCCTTTATAAATTGTTTCTATATTTTTTGTGAGCAGAATAAGAGAAGAGCGGGGGATTAGATTACCAACCCTAGCACCTTTTTGTTTGTGAGGGAAAACCTTAGGTCAGGCTGCCCTAAAGATGGCATAATTAAGTGGAATGAAAGGGGACTAGTTTGAGACAAATTTAAAATACACTAGTCTTTGACATAATCTTGCAAGCAAAACTCCTTTTGAAGGGCATGTTAAGTCTTAAATCAAGGTATTCCCCTCATCATTGGCTGTCTCATGAGTGTTGATGTCCTGCAGAGCAGAAATATAAAAGGAACTGCTGTTCATCATTATTATGAAATAGGAGCTGGGAACTGTTTTCCTTGTCAGTTTACTTCCTTCTCTGCAATACATTTGCATCGCAAGAAGCCTAGGTTATAGTTTTTGTTCTCTCTAAACTCATGGTTCCAGCTTTGCATGAGGTTGAATCTGTCTGAATACAAATGAAAATTGTTGCCTCTTATATTCCAAGAATGATCTTCCACATTTGAATCAAATCAATCTCATCTTAACCACTTTAATATACTGTGATACACATTTCAAATATTTTTTACCAATCTTTTTTTTATATTGTATCATTGCTTGAATTAAAGTGACCACTATAATGGAGGAAAATAAAAGGTTAAATTAAGGCCTGGTCATTTGTACTAAAGTTCTATGGAAATCAAAGTAAAAAGTTAATTGTGATCAATTAAATTCCTTTCAAAATTGTTAGGTGTAGAAGAACTTATTGCGATGATGGGGCATGGCACAAAGGCAATACAGTCAAATAATCAATAGGAGTCCCTTTATTAGCTTCAACTTTGCCCCCAATGTCCAAGTTACCTTCTGGATGGAGAAAAACTCTCCCAGGAACAGCTTTTGACTGCAGAGAATTAAGTCCAAAACATGGTCAACACAAACTGTAACTTTAAGTACAAACAAACCAAACTGAGGTAATTAGTTTGCAGGATAGGAGCAAGAATTCCAGACATGAAGGCATGGCAAAACACACATGGTTGGGAAGACACCAGGAAGACAGATAAGCAACAACAACACAGAATAGTCACATTTGCTTCCAGAAGCTGCTGCAGTCAGCATTCAGTTCTTATAAACCTTCATCCCAGGAGTGGCTAATGAAGGGAATCAGGGCCTTTCCTCCCATGTAAGCCACGCAACCCATATTGCTCTCTTCTTCCCTGCATGCCCTAGGATGAAGAGTGGGTGGGCCTGGGTCTTCCTCTGAACTCTCTCTCTCTTTTTCTATTTCTTCCCTGCTCTGCCCAGTGGACTTTGCCCTTCCCCATCCTCCTCCACAGCCAACGGAGCCACACTCCCATTCCCTGTCAGCTGTTCATCTTCGTCCTCGGATTCAGACTCTGACAGGGGCATGACACTTACATAGAGCAACCTAAGGCAGTAAAAGGTTTGTAAAAGGAATGTATTTATGCATGTTATTTAAGAACTGACCCAATCTAACGGACTTTGGTTGGTATAATATAGAAGCCAAAAATATTAGAATACTTGAAAATTAAAAACAAAAACAGAAATACAAATCAGATTTCTTTTTTTCCTCCTAAAATATTTTCTTAAGAATACTATCCAGGGTTTTTGTCATTGGATTTAATTGGGTCCTATTGTCATTCAATTCTATGCACAAAAAGGAAAAAACAAACTGATTGTAGAGAACACGTAGCTTTTAAGGAATATTTTTCTTTGGAAATTCATGTTATTTTATTTATTTATTTTGATTTGTCAATCGCTTACAAGATAATAGGTATAAATATATGCATAGTTATGAAGACATGAAATGGGTACATATAAGAAAGATAAAAGAAACAATAGGACAGGGACAGTAGCCACATGCACACTTATGCACACCCCCTACGGACCTCTTAGGAAAGGGGTGAGGTCAATAGTAGACAGTCTAAGGTAAAAGTTTTGGGGGTTTGGGGAAGAAACCACAGAATCAGGTAGAGTATTCCAGAACACTCTGTTGCTGAAGTCATATTTCCTGCAATCAAATTTGGTGCGCTTAACCTTGAGTTTGTATCTATTGTGTGCTCTTGTGTTGTTATGGTTGAAGCTGAAGTTTCACTGACAGGTAAGTCATTGCAATGTATGATTTTATATACTATACTTAGATCTGACCAAAGGCCACATAGTTCTAGGTTTTGTAAGTCTAGAATTTCAAGTCTGGTAGCATAAGGTATTCTGCAACAAGTAGAGGAGTGGAGAACTCTTCTTGTAAAATATTTCTGGACTTTCTCAACCATCCTAATGTCAGATACATAATGTGGGTTCCAGACTGATGAGCTGTATTCGAGTATTGGTCTAGCAAATGTTTTATATGATCTAGTTAGTAGTGTGATATTCCCAGAGAAAAAGCTATGTAGGATTAGGTTAACAACTCTTAATGCCTTTCTGGCTATGTAGTTACAGTGGGCTCTAGCACTTAGATCATTAGAGATGAGTATTCCAAGGCCTTTACAGAGCTTGGATCATCAACAAGGTCTTGACTATTCAGCTTGTATTTTATTTTCTGATTTTTTTTTGCCAATATGTAAGACAAAGCATTTATTTGTTGAGATTTGAAGTTGCCATTTGTTTGACCATTCTGATATATAGTCAAGGTCTTTTTGAAGGGTAGCAGTATTGTCTGTGGTATTGAATAGCTTTACATCATCAGTGAAGAGAACGCAGTTGCTCTTAATGTGATCAGAGAGGTCATTTATGTATAGTATGAAGAGAGTTGGTCCTAGAACACTGCCTTGAGGGACACCACTATTGTCATGTATTTGATAGGACACTCCCAATTTTGACCATTTGTTGTCTGTTTGACAGGAATGCTTCTATCCAGTTATGCAGTTGTCCAGAGATACCATAAGATTTTAGTTTTAGGAGTAGTTTGTTGTGTACCACTGAATCAAAGGCATTACAGACGTCTGTGTAGATTGCGCCTATTGCTTTGCCCTGATCAAGTTGTGTAGTCCATATGTTTTTGCAGTGTAAGAGTTGCAGATTACAGGATAGTTTTTTTTCTGAAACCAATTGTTTATTAGAGAGTAGGTTGTTTGTCTCTAAGTGGAGGATAATGGATTGGTTAATAATTGATTCCATGACTTTACAGGTGATGCAGCATAAGGAGATTGGTCTGTAATTTTCAACTAGGCTGGGCTCTCTCTTTTTGAAGATGGAGGTGACTGTGGCTTGTGACCATAGGTTAGGCAAGGAGCTGGTCCTGAAAGATTTTTCAAAGATTATGGTTAGAGGGTCTGCTATGGCAGTGGATAGCTTTTTAAAGAAGTAGGCACATATTCCATCCGGTCCAATAGATAGAGATGGTTTTAGATTGCGTAGTGCTTTTTCAACATTATCTTCTGTAAAATCGATATGTATTAGGTCATTGTAGTTTTCTGTGGTTCAGCTAGGAAATACTGGGCATGATCCATTGCTGTTTACAAATACTGTGCCAAAGAATGCATTAAAGATGTTGGCTTTAATGGTGTTGTCGTTGCAGTCTTTACCATTAGGTCCTATCAGGGGTGGGATGGTCCTTGGGTCTTTTAATTTGTTGTTTACAAAATTGTAGAAAGAACGGGTGGAATTGGTGCATAGACGTTTTTCCTCTTGTTTAATGTGATAATTGGTGCATTCAGTCATTATCTGGTGGCATAAATTTTTGTATCAACTTTTGAAGTTGGCAACGTGACCAGATTTGTTTTTCCACCAGAGTGATCTCTTTTTGGATTGAAGTTTTCCTATTGTTATGGGTAATCTGTTTTTTTGTTTTTGTTTTGGGAGTTGTTATTGGTATATATAGTTTGATGACTCTTTTGACTTCAAGAAAAAATATGTTGTAATGGTCTTCAACAATATTGCATCCAGTGAATAGAGATTGCCAATTAAGGGATGAGAGATCATTGTCTATAAGATCATAGTTGCCTTTTTAAAGTTATAATTGGAGATTACATCATTGTGATGATTTTTTTGTGGGCGTATGTTGAGACAAAAGTCAATCATATTGTGGTGACTGTTGGAAAAAGGTTCTTTAGTTTGTATTCCTTAAATTAAATTCAAACTATTGTTGAAGATGAGATCGAGGCAGTTGTTAAGTCTAGTATTGTTGGTTACTAGTTGTTCCAGTCCCAGATTTGTAACAGCATTGTAGAAGGTTGCATGTATGGGTTCAGTTGTACATTCATTTAGGGTCCAGTTAATATGAGGTAGATTGAAGTCACCAAGAAAGATAAAAGCATGTGGGCAGGATGTTGCCCATGTTAGTAATGAATTTAGCTTTTTCACATGTTCGATGTTATCATCAGGTGCTCTGTAAAATAGTAAGAATTGAAATGTGATATTTAAGGATAGTTCACAGATGATGTGAACAAACATAAACAAACAAAACATAAAAACATCAAGCTATCTTCCATAGGTGTACATACAGTGTTCGGGTTGGTTTACAAATTGTTTTGTGCTTCCATTTCATAGACTTCAATTACAATTACATTACATATAATCTGATATTGTCAATCAAAAATTAAATACCTTAGTATCATTATTAATCAATCATTTGACTATACTTTTATTCATTCATGTTTCACAAGATAACCATAATTTACTTAATTTATTTTATAACAGTTCATATTATCATCCCAAATCTATTCTAAAATCATTTTGTAGATATAATAAGAAAGAAGTACATCTTTATATATTTATTATTTTCTAAAAATCTACATATTTCATTACTGTACTTTTTTGTGTAACCATTGATAGAAAAGATCCCAAATTTTATAAAATTGTTTATCCTCTTGTTCTCTAATTTCAAATGTCAATCTACTCATTTCAGCACATTCCAATATTTTCTTAATGATTTCCTCCTGTGATGGTATTTTCTCATTTTTCCAGTTTTTAGCAAATACAATCCTAGCCGCTGTTAATACATTTACAATCAGGTATTTCAAGTCTTTACAGTATATTTCAGGTAAAATTCCCAATAAAAATATATCTGGTTTCAATTCTATATGTGTTTTTGTCATTTTTTCCAACCACATGTGGATTTTAGTCCAGTATTTTTTAGCATCCACACAAGTCCACCACATATGGTAATATGAGCCAGGTGTCTGATGACATTTCCAACATTTTTCAGATTTATTCTTGAACATTCTTGCTATTCTTGTCAGGGGAAAATGCCACCTGTAAAACATCTTCTACAAATTTTCTTTATATGCTGTTGACATTGTCATTTTATAATTTAGAGACCACAATTTTTGCCATTTTTCTAAATCAATCCATATCCAAAATTCTTCCCCCAAGCAATCATGGTTTCTTTAACTTGTTCTTCTTCTAGTTAATTTCTAATAGATATCCATACAATTTTTAATCACCTTTTCATCAGTACCTGTCAAAATCTTATCTATGTCAGTTTATCATAGAAACCTTCTGTTTTAGAATCTTTATCATACCTTGAATGTATTTGCACATATGAAAGCCAATTCATCTTTATACTTTGTTCCTCTAATTTTTGCATAGATTTAAGTTCCCCCTTTTCATTCAGTATTTCACCATATCTAACTGTTTGTTCCTTTTTGTATATTATAGGATACGAGAATGCTTCAATAGTCGATAACCAGACAGGAATTTTCAAATAACATTGTCTTTTAATCTTCTCCCAGTTTAACCACAGAGACTCCCATATGTAATGTCTTCTAAAATACCCCTGTGTTTTAGTTCCTTTATACCATAAAAAAGCATGCCACCCCAACAACAAATCATGTCCTAATATCAACAATCTAGTATTTCTTAGTGTTATTAATTCCTTAACCCACATCAGATTTGTAGCTTAGTAGTACAATTCCCAATTAGGCAAACCAAATCCTCCTCTAATTCTAGCATTTTGCAAAAGTTTTAACTTTATTCTCGCTTTCTTACCTTTCCATGTATATTTCAATACAATTTTATTTAAATCTTCAAAGTAGTCTTTCCCAAGCCTAACTGGAATTGTTTGAAACAAATATAAAATTCTGGGTAATATATTTATCTTGATTGTTGAGATTCTCCCTGTTAGTGAGATTTGTAAGTTTTCCCATTTCGCCAAATCTAGTGCTATCTGCTGTTTAAGTTCAATATAATTATTCTCTTTTAATGTACTACATCTTGCTGTCAAATATATCTCCAAGTACTTGATCTTATTCGTGACTTGAATTTTCAATAGGTCTGCCAGTTCTTCCTTTTGTCTTAATAGCATATTCTTTGTCAAAATCTCTGTCTTATCTTTATTTATTTTCAAACCAGCCACCTTTCCATATGTCTCTATCTTTTCTATCAATTTTGATGCTGTTTCTAAAGGGTCTTCTAAAATGAAAACCAGAACATCCGCAAATGCTTGTAGCTTAAATTCTTCCTTTTTGATTTTCATTCCTTTTATATTCTTTTCATCTCTAATATTTCTGTATAACACTTCCAAAGTTAGCACAAACAACAAAGGTGATAGTGGGCACCCTTGTCTTGTTCCTTTTCTTATATTAATAGAGTCTGTCAGCTCTCCCTCTATTGTTACCTTTGCTGTTTGCTTATGATATATAGCTTCTATTGCTTGGGTAAATTTTCTAGCAGAAGCCATCTGTTCCAACAGTAATAACATGAATTGCCAATTCACATTATCAAATGCCTTCTGTGCATCTAAAAATATCAGAGCCATTTGTTTTTCAGGATGTGCCTCGTAGTATTCCAAGGTATCCAAGATTACTCTCATTTTGTCTTTAATTTGTCTCTTTGGCAGAAATCCATTTTGATCAGGATGGATAAAATTATTTAAATATTTTTAAAGTCTTTCTGCCAATATTGAAGCAAAGATTTTGTAATCTGCATATAGTAAAGAAATGGGTCTATAGTTCTTAATTTGTAATGGGTCGGCCTCCTCTTTAGGAATAAGTGTAATATAGGCTTCTTTAGGTATCTTCTTCTTTAACATAACTTCATTCATAACTTCTAGCAATGGAAGATTCAACGATTCTTGTAATGTTTTATAAAATTCTGCCGGAAGTCCTGTATGCCATGGAATTTCATTTAGCAGGTCCTGATTGATAGGCTTTATGGAATCTTCTCTCCCTGGAAGTGAGATTAGCTTCATCCCTTTATGATCTGGCTATGTTATAGGTTTTTAATTAAGATATCAAACTGGTAGATAGCTTCTGCATTTTGATCTCAACCATCAATAGTAAAAACCAACGATCAAGAAATATGTCACAGACTAGCATTTGTTAGGGAAACTATAAAGGCCTCAGATTAAAATGCTGTGATTTGTCTATACTGTAAAGATCAGAACTGTGCAAACCATAATCCTCCCTATGACACTCTAATGAAATGGAAGCTGGATTTTAAAAACTAGGAAAAATATTGATGCCTTTGCATTTTGAAGTTGGAGAACCAAGAAAATAAACCAATGGACCACTGAACAAATCAAACTTGATTTTATGTTTGAGCCACAAATGACTGGGTTTCAATTATATTAAATAAATAAATAAATGCCCTACTTCACATTTTGTGAAGAACTAGCTCTCTGGAAAAGATGATGAGAATGGTGGGAGGAAAAGAAAGAAGAGGATGACCAGCAGTAAGCTGGATAGACTCAGTTACAGTGGCAATCAGTGCCCCTTTGAAAGATCTGAAGGACCAGGATAGGGAGAGATCATCTTGGAGGAAAATCTATCTTTGTGGTCACTAAGAGTTTACAATGACTTGCTAGTATAAAATCATTTACATAGCAAAATGTTTACTTTGGCTTATAGCTATGTTTTTATTGTATACAGTTGTGCCTCTTTGTTTTAATTAGATGCTTTCTGAAATAATTATTTAAACTACAGTATTGTTTATTCAGTAATGACTCTCCACAGGTTTTCCCAAATGACTTTTTGTCAAGGACCAAAGCTACAACTTTCTATTAGAAAAAGACATGGCCTTCCATTAAATTATTGAAACAGTATAGAAATGTATGAAACAATGGTCTGCCCAAGACTCTTAAGTAGTAGAATGCTATGGTAAACAGACAATATAAAATTGCAACTTGCGATGATCACTGTGTAATGACATGTAAGTAGATAAATTGTGAATATGCAGATGTGAAGGATCCATGGGAAATGTCCCACTGAATCCTGTTTTGCATAATTGAAAACCAATTGCCTTCTAATATAGCCCCTCTAAAAAAAAAATCATTGCCTTCTAAAATAGCATTTATTAAAATTTAGCATCTTATGTCATAAAGCTAGAAATGTTCATCCATCAACACAGCATTAGGTTTTATGGATAAATTCAGATGCCCAAATAAACTTGTTGAAATTATTTTAAAAGAAGCTCCACCTAAACTTTCATAAATACCTAAGAAGATGTGATATTTTCTTACAGATTTTTTAGTTACAGTCTGGTTGTGTGTAACATCCTCTGATTCAATAATCCCTCCCCCTGCAGTGTCTGGGAAGACTTAATAGTATCCATTTTTAAAATATATCCTCTATAGTATGCAATTAAAACCAATATTATAAATTACTGCAAAGTGTTCAGTCTAATAATATTAATCTTTATAATACACATGAGAATTCTTTGTTAAGATATCCCAAGTGTAATGAAATCTCATTGAACCAACATCTAATTATCTAAGTAGTATTTCATTAGAAGCAGAGGGTATAAACTTGGTCTCCAATTTTACTCATTTTCAAGTTTCTACATTCCCTCTTGGAATGATCTGTAACAATTGATCCTTCCAGTTTCCTAAGCATCTCCAAGTTCAAAACCTTGATGTCTTCTGGGAATAACAGCAACATTTCAAGGCTAGACTATAAAAGGAGTATGGAGGGACTATCTATTCCCAGTTCAAAAATAAGCAAGGCGCTAATGGGAGAGAGGAGATATTTTAATCATAAACAACTGTTCAAATTTCTACATCTGAGAAAAAGACAAGATGAATGTCCGAAGAGGATTAATATTTTTGGCACCATATGAGTGAGAGAAGGTTTTAGGCCTCAAATTTGGCAAAGCAAAACAAAATCAAATGATTTTAAATACCTTTGTCCAAATTAATGTAAAATTTAACCTGGAACTATGATTACAATGAAAAATGGTTTCAGCTTGCTTGCCGTTCATGAGAGCTAACATCTCAACAGCTGACTTCTGAGTCATGTTCATTTTTAAAACATCTTCAGATCTCAACATACAGCAGATTGCAATAGCGAGATATTACTAGGATATAATCTTAGAGAAGTATGGCATGGATAAGACAAGCCAACTGTTAACAATAAGTCACAAAAAATATGTGAAAATATTGGAATGAAGCCTAAACTCCAAGCTGTATGAGTTTACAGTCCTTGTGCTTTGTGGGAATTACAGCATTGATTTTTCCGGCCATTCTAATGCTTTGTAAAAGTGAAGAAAATGAGTTGTACGGAGCTATAAGAGTTGCAGAAAAAGGGAAGGAAACATGAGAGGATGAGACAGACCATGTCAGAGAAATAGATATTCTAATGGATAAAGGTGAAGTTAATTCTAGCAGCTGTTTCCAAATCTATTCAGATAATGATTAATTCATTACCTCAAAACTTACAACTAAAAAAAAGACCACCACCAAACCAAAAGTCATTCACTCTTGCCAGGATTCTGATAAAACCTGTTGTCCTCCATTCAGAAACTTACAGCCTCCAGCCACTATGATAAGACATTTGCAGCATTGCTTAATTTGCTAGGGGCAGAGATGCACAATTGAGTATCATTAGCATATTGATGATAACTCACCCCATGGCAACGGGTGAGCTCACCCAGCACTTTCATGTTGATATTAAATACTGTAGAATGCGACAGATTGGCGAACCTATAGCATCCCACATAATAGAAACTGAGGGTTGGGATCTCTCCTCCGCAACTACCACTAACTGGAATCAACCCTGGAGGAAGAAGCTGAAGCAGCACAATACTGCTTCCCACCCCAAACCTCTGAGCTGATCCAGAAAAACACCATCTTGATTGTATTGCAAGCTGCAAAAAGGTCAAGTAGGGTAAGGAAGAATGCATAACCCCCATCCTGTCCTCCTCAAAGATCATCCAAAAGTGCAAACAATCTTCTTTCCACCCCATACCCAGATCTGTATCCCTACCAATAACCATTTTCATATACGACCATTTTATATACACCTGTGTACTAGTCTAGTGTATGTTTTTTTTAACCCAGATGTGATGTGGTAAAAGATTAGATTATCTAATCTGAAGCTGCACTCAGGCCTCAAGTGGTCATTTCAGAGGAACATATCTTTATTTAAGTTTGCTTAGAAATTCATTTTATCTTAAATTTCTCCATACAGATTGGGAAAACATGTATTTGTAAAGCTGAATGATTTAAAAAGTTCCAATTCTTTTGCCCAAGTGATTGCACAATGTGATCGTGCGGTTAGATTTGTTTTTAGAATGATGCCAAAATATCACTTTGTTATAGTAAATTATGTGTACATGAATATAAAAGTATCAAATTTTTAAAAATGCCATCTGCTTGACACACATTCACAGTGAATGGTCATGAACAATGTTTAAAATATGTAAACATTCTCAAACATTCCCTTTTGTCTTTACCAAACGGGGGATAAAACATGAAAATTAAGTGAATAAATGACACATATTTCTTTTTAAGTATTCGTTCCTTAATAGTTGATTTTCTCTCTCACACACATCCACACTATATTGGATCTCACCTAATCCTATCTCCAGGACCACCTAATCCTATTTCCAGGACCAAATCACACTGATTCAAAAAAGACTCAAAATATATATTCATGAAAATAAATCAATTCTTAGTTTGACTATTTCTGAAACTTACTTTTTAAATATACTGTATTTAAACATTTTTTATTTAAACCCAGCAATAATCAAGCTCTGAGGTTTAATAGAGAAAAATGAACGAAAATATTCATAAAGGAAAATAAATCAAAATCCCCACTCCATATAGTGTGGGTGTATATAAAAGTACATTTATAATCAAAAGAAAACTACGTATAACATTATAATTATTGTGTTCAGTATTGTTGCATAAAAGAATATTTACACAGAGGGAAAAATTCTTAAGAATGTCTTTATATGTGTTGTTGCTGTTGTTAGTCGCAGAGTTGTGTCTGACCCATCGCGACTCCATGGACAATGTTCCTCCAGGCCTTCCTGTCCTCTATGATCCCCAGAGTCCATTTAAGTTCATGCCTTCTGCTTCAGTGGTTCCATCCAGCCACCTCATTCTCTACGGTCCCCTTCTCCTTTTGCTCTCAATTGTTCCCAGCATTAGGTCTTCTCCAGTGAGTCCTTCCTTCTCATTAGCTGGCCAGAGTATTTGAGTTTCATCTGGAGGATCTGGCTTTCTAAAGAGCAGTCAGGGTTGATCTCCTCTAGGACTGACTGGTTTGATTGCCTTGAAGTCCAAGGGACTCACAGGAGTCTTCTCCAGCACCGTAGTTCAAAGGCCTCAGTTCTTTGGTTCTCAGCCTTCCTTATGGTCTTCACATAAATAGCTATCATATGTGAGTAAAACAATCCTTATGTAAATGATTCTTCAAGACCATTTGCTGCTCTGTTAATTTTCAGCCAGTGTTATTCCTTACACTTTGAAAGACCATTAATTCAAGGAACGATGTGTTAGTTTTTCACTATTTTATCTAACAGTTTACAACAATGTCATAAGCTGCACAGTTTTAGAAGTTTCAGAAAAACAGACAATTAGTCTAAACTGAAATTAATTGTTAATTAACTGCCAAATGTTTTTGTGTGATTTTTCCAATCAAAATTGGAAATCTTGGGGGAAACGGATGTTGCTACCAAACATGTTACATATACCAGTCTTTTATTACAAGTATTTCACTGCAACCTATAAACATTTCAGTTTATATGTACTTATCATGAACTTTGTTGATAACTCAGTGGGAAAAACAAGCAAAAAATCTGAAAAAAAGAAGCATATTCCCCAAACTTCTTATCTAGAGAAGTTAAAGATCAACAGGAGACTGGGGGAACAACCAATTTAGTATTTAAGCTGCTTTACTTCTTTATGCCAACTTGATTCTAAGCCAATTTAAGAATACTGTATTTTCTCTTGGCTGAAACAGTTTGCCTACAGCTTGTAAAATATTCATTCTGAACAGCAGGTTACTATGTCACCATTATGTCACTGACTCACTTCTGTTCCTTTGTGGATGCCCCTGTCTCCAAGAAAATACTTGCCAATAATTTACCTTCTTATTGGACATACATAGTTTTTTTTTATATGAGTGTCTGCTAAGTAAAATTGAACGTACAAAAAATCACATGTTAAAATAAAACCTTTTTAAAAGCCATTTTCTCACTGCCCTTTTGTCTCTGGTGTCTTCTGGAACTGGCTTTATCAGTTCAAATAGGCAGGTGTGTTTAGGTGGCATAGTGTAGTGGGAAAATGACTTCCATCAGTCACATTTGCAATGGGGTAGAGAGGAGTACAGAATGACATCATCCACTCTTGTTCTCCAAAATGATTGCTGAGCCGTTCTCATGATGGGGCAACCAGGCAATGTGTGAGTAAGCCCTGACAGTAAGTTATGGATGGATCCTGAGAAAGTAAAAATAAAATAAAAGTTTCACATTGCTAATTCTTTGCATGAAATTTGAGTGCTTTTTGCCCTTTCCAGTAAGAGTTGAAAAGGTTTGACCAGAGGTAGTATTCAGCAGGTTCTGACCAGTTCTAGAAAATTGGTAGCGGAAATTTTGAGTAGTTTGGAGAACTGGCAAATACCACCTCTGACTGTGGATTTTACAGTATCCTCCTCATGCCATGTCCACTAAGCCACACTCACAGAACCGGTAGTAAAAAAAATGGAATCCTACCAATAGTTTGAACCTCCAAATTAAGAAATTTTATTTTGAAATTTCAAACCAAAGTTGAATGAGACAGGTTCCAAAGTTTTCAGTCTTAAGACAAAAATACACTCTTAACTCCACACTGACTCTTCTTGGGTGGTACAAACTTCTACTCAGTATGAATTTTGGCCAATACCTTTTTTTTTTTTGGCACAAGGCTACACATATCTGCTTAGAAGACCATGTCACTGAATTCAGCATGACTTACCTTCAATGAAGTGTGCATGTGGCATTACAATCCTAATGATTCATCTATGAGATAATCTAATCATACACTTGATTCCTAGTGGCCGATGAAATGTGCATGGCAATTCTGCTTAATTAAATGTAAATTACAGGAATGGCAATTGTGCTTATTAAATGTTGCCTTCTAGATTTCTCAAGGAGAGATCTCTTTTAAAAAAAAATCATCTAGCTTTCTCCTCATCAATATCTTCTTTCTTATACAAATGTTTATAAAAATCATAAATAATTTCTTTTTTTTCTTTGCTGCCATAACAAGTTTTACCTTGGTCATTTATTAACTGCAGTATTTTCCTCGACTCTTTCTCCTTTCTCAATTTATATGCTAGCCATCTACCTGGCTTATTTGCATCCTCAAAATAATTCTGTTTAGCATTCCTAATTTTCTGTGCCAGTTCTTCTTTCTCTATTAAGTCCATTTTATGTTTAGTTATATCCAGTTTCAGTTTGACATCTTTTCTGTGTGGCGTTTTCTGTAGTTCTTTTTCAAGTCTCTTATATTCGTCATCCAAGGCTTTAAGAGTTTGCCTTTTCCTAATATTCTTTTTTCTTGTATAGTCTATTATCAAGCCTCTGACATAGGCCTTCATTGTATCCCAAACATTCTGTGTTGAGGTGTCTTCTTTTCTATTCTCTTTAAAGAAAAAGGCCAATTCTTTCTCCATCCATTGTATGAATTCCTTATCCTTTAAGATAGTATTATTTAATGTCCATCTCGATCTTTTCCTTTGTCCCTTCCATTTAATTGTCAATGGGTTATGGTCAGCCCAAGTGCTTGTTTCAATATTAACTTCTTGAATACTAGACATTAAATCTGTTGAAATCCAAATCATATCCAGTCTGGACCATGATAAATGCCTATTTGAATAAAACGTAAATTGCTTAGATTTATTATTTCTTTCTCTCCATATGTCTTTTAAAGTTAATTCATCTATCATTTTAAAAAAGGATTTAGGAAGAGTTTTTCTGTTATGCTTTACTGCTGTTGCGATATAATCAAGTTTATTATCCACAATTCCGTTAAAGTCTCCCATCATAATTGTATTAGCATAGTCAAGTTCAGCAATCTTAGTATGTAATTTTCTATAGAATTCTTCCTGTTTATCATTCGGGGCATAAATTGCAATCAAAAGTATCTTTCTATTATTGTCCATTATTTCTACCATTAATATTCTCCCATCATCATCTGTATAAATCATTTTTGCTGGTATGGCCTCTTTAATATATAGAACCACCCCTCTTTTCTTGGATTGTGTCAAAGAGGTAAACAATTTCCCTAATTTTGGTTGTAATAACAATTGTTCATGTTGCTTTTTAATATGAACTTCTTGTAAACAAATTATGTCAAACTTTAATTTCATTAATTTATGGAAAGTCTTCCTTCTCTTAACAGCTGAATTCAGTCCATTTATATTCATTGTAATCAATTTTTTCTCTTCCATAATTATGTTTTATATTTAGATTTAACCACTCTCGTGGGTCTTGCCTCACGTTGATCTTTAATATCCACTTGTCCACCTACTGCACCTTCTTCTTTTCCGATCTCCATTTGTTCCTCTTGGGATTCAATTGATGGGACCTCCTTTCCTGCCCCTCCTTTTCTCCCTCCAAGAACCTCTGCACAAAACAGTTCTGCTTTCTCAATTGAATCAATTCTATGTCTCTGTTCCTGCCACATAAACATCAATCCTTCTGGGATCAACCATCTGTAAGACACCTCTTTTTCCAATAACCTTTTAGTCAGGAATCGATATTCTCTTCTCATCTCTCTCACTCTTCTAGGTATTTGTTTTAAAACCAAAATTTCTTTACCTTTGTATTTCAGTGGCCTCTCTCTTGCTACTTGCAATACTTGTGTCTTCATAGATTTTTTAACAAATCTAATATGAACTTCTCTTGGTAGGTTATTTCTCATCGCATATCTTGTAAAGACTCGATATATCTCATCTATTCCATCCATCATCTTCTCTTCTGTTATCTCGAGCGCCTCCGCCAAGATTCCTACCATTATCGCAGCCAAATCTTGTCCTTTTTCTTCTTCTATGTTTTGAAATCTGAGATAAAATTCTGATCTATCCAACTCCCACTTCAACATCTCACTTTTTTCTTGTTCAATCACTGTTAATCTATTGTCAATATTTCCAATCTTCTCCTCTCTTCGTTTGCCCCCCTCTTCCACATTTTGAAGTCTCTCCTCATATTTTACCATCATCTGTTGGATACTTTCCACTTTTTCCTCCATCCTACCTGTTCTTTGTTCAATAGTATCCATTTTTACCTTAAGATCTTGAATTCCTTGCATAATCATCTGAAAGGATACTCTTTCTTGTTCTTTTTCTTTATCTTGCTTTAACAATGTCTGAATTGAGCGCTGTCCAGATGGTGGGGAGGCAGAAGCAGACATAGAGGCACCCGAAGATATAAGTTTCTTACTCATTTTAAGTGGTTCCAGCTCTTCAAGTTCTTTCAAATTTTAATCCACAAAAAAATATGAAGTTATAATCCAAGATAAAAAGGCCAACAATAAAAAAGCCAATAGTGAGAGAAAAAAAAAGAAAAAATTCTTCAAATTCTTCCTGATCTTAATCCAGTTAAAAAAAAATAATCCATAAAAAAGAGTAAAAGTAAGAATAAAAACCCAATAATAATAATAAACAAGACAAAGCCAAAAAAGGAGAAGGAAAAAAGAAAAGGAGAAAAAAAACAAAGCAAAAACCAAGAAAAATAAGTTTCTTCAAATTCCACACCTTAGTCCAGCCAGAAAAAAAAGAAACCTCAATTGAAAAAAGGAAAAAGAAATAGTCCACTGATGTACATTAAAAAAAAGGAAAAAAGAAAAAACAGGATCCAAATGAACAGGAGAAAAAATAAAGCAAGTTAAATCAAAATAAAATAAAAATAAAAGAAAAATTCAGAGGCTTCCCTTTGCAAATAAATCAGGCTTAAAAGTAAAGACCTTGATGTTAGTGGAGGGGGTGGCGGAACTCAAAAAAAGAATTAGAAAAAAAGAATATGCAACAATACACTGCACTCTATTTAATTATCCAAGGCTCTAATTATAACTCCCTTCTCTTTCCCACAAGCTTCAAAGCTAAGCCATAAATATCCAGAAAGACACCTGTAATAATATTCCACAAGGTGCTTTCCTCTATCTTATCAAAGGATGTCCTTGAGAAGAAGAGTCTGTTTTTTTCCAATTCAAGTAAAATATTTCCAAGCCTCTAGATGGCAGTGTTACGAAGTATCTTAGTTCTCACTTTCCCCCCTCCTCTCTGAAGAGCATAATAAACAAGGGAAAGCAGAATGTAAATTTACCTAAGATACCTAAAGAGATTGAAGAAATGCTAGAAAGCAATATAACAATGATGGAGTTAAGCCAAGCACTTAAGAAACAAAATAATGGAAAGGCACCAGGTCCAGATGGACTTCCTGTAGAATTTTATAAAACTTTTCAAGAATTACTTTGTATTCCACTGCTAGAAGTTATGAATGAAGTCATGGTAAAAAAGATAATTCCTAAAACATGGTCAGAGGCTTATATTACACTTATTCCAAAAGAGGAGGCGGACCTACTTCAAATCAAGAATTATAGACCGATTTCCTTATTAAATGCAGACTATAAAATTTTTGCTTCAATATTAGCAGAAAGACTTAAAAAGTATTTGAATAACTTTATCCACCCAGATCAAAATGGGTTTCTGCCAAAACGACAAATTAGAGATAATATGAGAGTAATTTTAGACACTTTGGAATACTATGAGGCGCACCCTGAAAAGCAAATGGCTTTGATATTTTTAGATGCTCAAAAGGCATTTGATAATGTAAATTGGAGGTTTATGGTACTCCTAGTGGAACAGATGGGCTTTGCTAGAAGATTTATTCAAGCAATAGAAGCAATTTATAATGAACAAACAGCTAAGGTAATGATGGAAGGAGAATATACAGATTCTATTAATATAAGAAAAGGTACAAGACAAGGTTGTCCTCTTTCGCCTTTGTTATTTGTATTGACTTTGGAAGTGTTGAATAGAAATATCAGAGAAGATAAAACTATAAAAGGAATGAAAATCAAAAAGGAGGAATTCAAACTACAAGCTTTTGCAGATGACCTAGTCTTTATTTTGGAAGATCCTATAGAAACAGCCTCGAAGCTGTTGGAAAAGATAGAGGCCTATGGGGAGGTGGCTGGTCTGAAAATAAATAAAGATAAAACAAAGATTTTGTCAAAGAACATGTTGCTGAAACAAAGAGAAGAGCTGGCAGAACTGTTAAAAATCCAAGTTACAAACAAGGTTAAGTATCTGGGGATATATTTGACATCAAGATGTAGTACATTGAAGGAGAATAATTATATTAAACTTAAACAACAGATAGCTCAAGATTTGAAAAAATGGGAAAATTTACAATTGTCATTAATAGGAAGGATTTCAACAATCAAGATGAACATTTTACCCAGAGTCTTATTTTTGTTTCAAACAATACCAATTAGGCTTGGAAAAGAATATTTTGAGGATTTAAATAAAA
>NW_020769336.1:1422522-1485041 GCF_900518735.1 Pseudonaja textilis
AAAAAAATCATCTAGGAATCCATAAAAGAATTAAAGATATTAATAGCAAAATATTTAGAATGTTTGATGAGCCTTCAAAACCAAATAAAATAGTGAAACTCCGTTGTTAATTCTAGTGATGGAGCATCCACAACTTCTAAAGGTGGACTGTTCCACTGATTGAATATTCTTGGAAATTTCTTCTTATTTCTAGGTTGGATCTTCTGTTAGGAAGATTAATTTCCATCCATTGCTTCTTATTCTCCCTTCAGGTGCTTTAGAGAATAACAGTCTCTGTTTTCCTTCCATCACTGCTCTACAAAACATGCAGCATAGTTAGAATAAAGCATCATAGTGAATAGATTTCCTTCATAACAGTCCTCTCGGCTTGCTTATGAGAAGTTGACAAAGACAAACTTAGAATATTAGATGAAATGCTCACACCATAATTTCATCTCTTGTATGTAAACTGGATAATTTCACTTGCAACTGTGCAAGCAGTTCCATATTATTTAATGTTAATTTAATAGTGTTTTGCCTCTGGTCCTTCTAATGCTTCTTTCTTGGCACATTTCATCACCCTCTAGGAATCAAGTATATGATTTTATTTCAAACAATTTGAAATGTCAATATAAAATAATGGGCCTTCCTTCTGTATTTAAGGCAGATATTAAAAATCCAGCTGAAGTAGTATGTACAGCAACATCCTTTTCTTTTCCTTTTTTTTCTACTGGGTAATAATACAGACCCCAGAGCTATGACACAGTAGAGTTTCTTTTAAATTGAGTATGACCCCAGGTTATTGCAGTCATGGATTGCAAGTATTTTGGGAACAATGTATTACCTTTCCCTTGTTAGTTTAGAATCCAGGAATTTTCTTGTAGTTTCCTATTGACACATTAACTGGGTTTGACTCTGTATTTTTTTAATCAGTCACGATGGCTATAAGACTATTTTTGAGGCATGGTCGGTATATCATTTTTACATCATCAATCCTGCCTGAAGAACAGTTTGGGGGGGGGGGGAAGTCAAAACAATTAACAATGAAATTTCTTGCTTGCAGAAGTTGTGGGTGCTCCATCATCAGAGAATTTTAAGAAGAGATTGGAGAGCCATTTGTCAGAAATGGTATAGCGTTTCCTACTTGAGTAGGGGATTAGACTAGAAGATCTTTTAAGTCCCTTGCAATGCTATTATTCTATTATTCTGCTTGTGAATTCAAATGACATTTTCACACAATCTAGCAAGATATGAATTTTGCAGGTCTTATACATATCAATATACATATTATACATATACATGGATAGTTAATGGTGTTTATACCTCATTTTAAAAAGCACGCCTCTATTTATTGGATTCTCCCCCCCCCCCCCAAATGCATTTGGAATATTATTGTATTTCATTCCATTTTAATACTGCACATTGGCAGTAGAAGATTACACGGTCAGAAAGTGACTGTATTTCCTTTTTTTCCATTTTATTACTGGTTAACTCCAGGGGTGGGATTCAAATTTTTTAACAACCAGTTCTGTGGGCATGGCTTAGGTGGTGGGCATGGCTTGATGGTCATGTGATTGGGTGGACATGGCTTGGTGATCATGCTATTGGCTGGATATGGCCAACTCAATATCACTCACATCGAGGCACTTATCTCCTCGCCTGGCCTCTCATGACTGTGGGGATGCTGCAACAGTTGTAAGTGTGAAAAATGGTCATAAGTCATTTTTTTTCAGTGTCATTATAACTTTGAACGGTCACTCCACACAAGCAAAGTACCAGCAAAGGAGAGGAAAAAAACATCCAGAGACGTTTCTGAGACAGGAAGTCTAGTCCTGCCAAGAATGTAATAAGAGTTAATGGAGACGCAGTGTCATGCCCCTGGTGGAGACTGACTCTGAGGAAGAGGAGAAACAGCCAACAGGGAGTGGGAGTGTGGCTCCAGAGGTGGTGGAGGGGGCTGGGGAAGGGTAGAGGCCGGCTGAGCTATCAGAGGAAGATCCAGGCCCATTCCCTATCCATCCTAGGTCACGCAGGGAGGAGAAGATCAGGGAAAAGCAAGGTCTGCTCAGGAGGAGATTACCATGATCCTCCTCATGGCTTGCAGCTGGGAGCTATGTATATAAGTTTGTAACTGAGTAGCCAGAATTGCTGGAGTCAAAGTTTAATGTTTTTTTTTTTTTGAAAGAGGTTTATCTTTGCTGGCGTTCTTCCCATGGACTCTCCTCGGTTATCTTCCTAGAATGTATAATTAATTATCCTGGCTTGCCTCAGAACTCTCGTCAATGTGGTTTGTTTGGTTTTCTTTCTGCCTCATTATTTACTTTTGTGACTTTAAACTGTGCCTAATAAAACAGTGAAGTTAAGTTGAAGGCATTACCGGACTTTAATATATGTTTTGGGTTTGGGGTTATTTTGAGAGACTACAGGTCATCACAGGCAGTTTCTGTAAGCAACACCAGAATGTTTCCTTCCTGCCTTCCTTACAGGATTAGGCCAGTAATTTCTTCTAACAACTGGTTCTCCAAACTGCTTAGAATGTTAACAACCAGTTCTAGCATATAGGTGCGAACTGGTAGAATCCTACCCCTAGTTAACTCTGATCCCAAAACATTCCTTTTGCATAGGGATTATGGTTTGGAGATGTTGGATTGTATAAATATTATCAATCCATGTGAAAAATTATTAATGTAATCAGTAACATACCAAAACAAATAAACAACCCCCACTCAACATCCATCTTATTTTATTTACAAAGATTCCCTACAGTAAACAGGAGTGTTGTTTTTAATGAGGCAAGTTTGATTCATGAGTATATTAGTTGTGGGTGACATCCTACATGCCCATAATAATAGGATACTCTGCATGAATATTTTGAAGTGAAGAGACATGAAGGAATTACAATTACTGCTTCTTTTTTAGCACACAGTTTCTGTGCTTTAACAACAAGAATTTATAATGCCCCAAAATAAAAAATAGATTATACAGGCCATTAATGATCCTTTGTTTGTATCAGGAAGGAGAGGTTGGTGTGTTTTTTTAAATGTACATAAGAATACAGGGAAATGGGCTATATTTATCTGATCATATGCATTTGATGTGCTCAAGTATATTTTTCTGAATGTTTTTAATGACAATTATCTGTCAAGAACCAATGACTATACAAAATGCTTGTACAGAAGACGACACTTCTACATATTAACACACCACCCACCCCCACTTGTACTTGAATAATTCAGAGGTGTAATTTCCCTTCCTTACATCCTGAATAGACACTCAGCTTTCCTGTCTCATCCATCATATTTCATATTTCCTCCATTCTTTTCTTGCTAAGTCAGCCTCTTATGCTTCCAAAGAGTACTGATGGGAAAACTATTTGAATTCAGTGGGCATTGAAAAGAGAAAGAGATTCATTTACTCTGAATTAATGGGGATTCTTTTAGGAGTTCTTGTCTTCAAGAAAATTCTAAGAAAATAATAGATAAGAATTGA
Source organism: Pseudonaja textilis (assembly GCF_900518735.1). Next base: position 1,425,991 of record NW_020769336.1, read on the forward strand.
TCCATATAAGGGAGGGAGGGAGGGAGGGAGGGAGGGAGGAAGGAAGGAAGGAAGGAAGGAAGGAAGGAAGGAAGGAAGGAAGGAAGGAAGGAAGGCCTTTGTGAGTGTGTAAGTGCCTTTGAGTCAATGTCGACCCCTGGTGATTGTCAAGCCAAGTCCTTTTTTTCATGAAAGAAAGTGACTGGCCCAAAGTCACCCAACTGGCTTTATGCCTAAGACAGGACTGGAAAAAATGGGATTCCAATTTCTAGCCTGGCACCTAAACCTCTCATTAATAGGTTAAAATATAATTTAAAATGTTATTCTTATTTTTCACAAAGCTTTTTTATGTGTATGATAGATGACCTATTCTTTGCATGAGATGTATTAAGAAAGAAGAATGGATTTTGGACTTATTTTTCTAGGACCAAACAGCATTTCCTCCAGTTAATTTTGAAGATAGAACTGCATTTTTAAAAAAAACCAAGAAAGCAACCATATTTATGTAGGCATAATGACATCATAATTGTCACCAGATTTTTAAATTAATTCAAATCCTTAATATTTTCAGTAATAGGGCTGGGAGAGTTTACAAGAAGACAAATCTGACTTCAACTTCTTTTTTAAAAGAAAGAAATATTTACAAATATATTTGTACATTAGATTATCCTTAATACATAGATACTCAAAGATTAACACTAGAATTTCACTTTGTTGGTTGAAACATCTAGCATGAGAAATTAAAATATACCAGTTTAGGAACTAAAGTCTATCTTTGTTTCTTGATACAGTTGCTTGACAGGTCACAGGGACTTATCAACTGATTGTAGAAGTTGGTTTAGTAAAACCTGAAACAGACTAATAAACCTGAGTTAGGTTAGTTCATATGGAAGTAGGAAAATAGCACAAAAGAACTCTTTGGATCTACATGAAAAAGCATGCTGAAGAGGAAGGACTCTAAGTTCTAGTTATTTACTAACCCAAAGAAGCACATATTTTAAGTTAATTGTGTAGCTATGATTCATGCTTAAAATGACTTTGAGCTAAAAGTGTGCAGAAAAAAAAGGTTGCCTCTTACTTGTTTAAAACAGAGTTCTGTTCTGGGAAGTGACAGTTGCTTGCAAAAGAATGCAACAAAATTAGCAAAGAATTGAGAATGTGAAACTGCTTGATTGTTCTAGTAAAACTTGACCAAAATTGCTTCATATTGTTTCTTCAATAAATAAATGGAAGTGTATACTTAAATTTTGAAGAGTTATGTGATCCTGCATGTTTTATTCAGATTCCTTAGACCTGTGGATATACCTTTTCACAAGTGCACTTAAGTTTTCATTTAGCTAAGATAAAGGCAATCTTTGACTTATAATCATAACTGAGTCTGGAATTATGGTGATAAGTCATAGAAGTCATTAAGCAAGTTACTAGCGGACTGCAGCCATTTTTACAAATCTCTTTCTCACAGATATCAGAATCTTAGTATCAGGTTATAAGTACCTTTTGGGGCTTCCATTGTAATTTCAAATGGTTGCTAAGCAACCAGACATTAAACAAGGAGTACAAAGTGTGATTACAATGTGATAGCAGGGGCTTTAATTTTACTGATTTTTAGCTTTATCATTAACTTTATTATTTTGTCTTCTATTTCTCTATAAAATTCAAGTGACCAAATCTAAAATCCTAGTAGACATAACTGTAAAAGAATTCTGTCTCCGTCACCACCCAGCTTCATAACAGAGCTTGGTTCTTTTTTCCAGTCAATACTCTACTATATTTCTGGTATTAACGGCTGCAGTGAAAGGACTTAGGACAAAAGTATAATTCTAATCCTTATTCACATGGCAAACTACATTGAAGGGAAATCTCTCTCATTTTTGTAAATTCACAGCTAATAGGGTGTCAATACTTTAAATCAGCTCACTGCCAATTTTTAAAACTATTTTGGGTACTCCAAGAGAATTGTATAAAACAGTTTAATGCTAATCTAGTCAATTAAAATAATCTTTTGATTTCACAGTTGGGTCGCATATAAAACTCACCAGGTACTATCAGCATTGAAATGCATTCTAGAGATGATTCCAAATCCACAATGTTTTTGTAGACAATTAAACACTATTGTTAATGTGGATATTATTTATTTATAGGAACTTTAAAATATATGAATAAAATAATGATTAAAGGTCTGAAAATATCAAATAAGTTTCTTCTGAGTGTAAAGAAATTAATTCAGCAAAGGGGTTCTTTCACATGTATTGAATACCTCAAAAATATTTTAAAAGGTATGCTATCAACCACTTTATGCTGGAAAATAAAATGATAGAGGACATATATTATATAAATTCTTGCCCCATTATCTTATTTTGATTGAATTTCAATAAGCTCATTAATATGATTTATGGAAAGGTAGTATGATTTAAAGATGTGAATGTGATTCAGAATTATATACATGAATAATTATGAACCTATTGAGCATAAGGCTTAGCTAAAAACATTGTTCTTTTTTAGTGGAAAGAAAGTTTCACTTATTTTAAAGTCTTGGATTAATGATATGTCTTTGTTCTCTGTTTAAGAATCAGCTTTCTAGTGACATAATCAAAAGAGTTAATTGATTTGCTCCATGTGTGGTCATGCCTAAATGACATGTTAGAAACTGAGCTGTTTTCTTTTAATGTGATGATATATATTTGCCCTTTTTAAATTCATTCATTTGATTTTCTTTTCTGTTTGTTTTCTTTTTATTTTATTTTACAGCAAATTTTTGAAAAAAACAGGAGGATTTGCATTCCTTTTCCTTAACATACATACATACATATATGCTAATTTTCTCTACAGTATCTGGTTCCTCATCTCCCTAGCTCTCTTTATTTCCACCACTGAGAATTTGCTTGGTCTTTTTCGCTGCTTGATCTCTGTCTTTCTTGGTACCTTCACAACAAACCATTTTGACTCTTCTGGTTATGTTCGTTTTTTTAAAAAAAAATTTATTTGAGTTTTCACAAAGAGAAAAAAAAATACAAATAAAACATCTTTTTTGAAAGCAGCATAATCCCAGGTTACATTTCTTCATACAGACACAAATTCAGGTTCATGCTCATTTTTATATTCTATTCCATATCTTATTACTATTTTACATTTTCTGCATAACTTCTCCCCTCTTTTAATTTTCTCAATTTTATTTTAATTATCTCATCTCAATTCAAATCATTGTATTTATATTTTTTGTCTGTCCTGTTTTAATTATCTATTATCTTTTCTCATTAAACAAAATTTCTCCTGTAGTTACTGATTGGAGTATGACGCCTTTATATCTTTTCCCTAAAGTTGTAACATTCAATAAAATACATAACTTCCATTCGGATTCTGCTTGGTACATTCTTAAAATACACACTGTATTCTTAAAAAAATAAAAAAAAATGTATATAATTAAAACAACATTCCATTCCAATTCAATTCTATCATTAATATTAATATTCATTAAAGTCTTAACATCTTTAACATTACTTTTCAATTAAATATCATACTTCTAAGGGAACAATTTTAAGCTTTTCATAGTTAATTCCCCCCCCTTCACTTATATTTTATAAAACATTAACTAATTAAAATGTTCCCGTTCATTCCTAATTCAATTTTCTCATTTATTTTATTTCACTTATTTTATTCACAAACATTTCACTAAATTACACTATTTTATCCCTCATTTTAATCATACCTTGTTTCCAATTTTCTAAAGTTATTTCTATTACTAATATAACAATACAATCTTATGTACCTTTACAGAATCCCTTTTTCAGTTAGATTTTCACCCATTATCTCTAAATAGGTCCTGTTTCTCTATATCTTGCTCCGGTCCTTTGTAACTTCTTTTCCTTTCCTTCTTCCCTCTCTTCTTCTCTCTCCCCTTTTTATCCCCTTGTCTCTCTACCTCTATTTCTCTCTTCTGTATCCTCCTTTTCTGTTGCTTTCCAGTATTATACTTATTTTTCGAATTATTTTTCTTTTCTTTGGTTGTTTTTTTAAGTCTAAAATTCTCCATTCTCTTTCCCCCCTTTCCTTTTTCTTCCCCACATAGAATTACTTGTTCATTAAAGATGGCTTCTTCTTTGTCCCAGTCTTCTTGTTTTGCAGTCTTTTCTTGTTGTTTCTCATAGTTCCAAATCTCCATTTCTAAGAATTGAAAAATGAAGCCAAAAGAACCCTTCCCTTCTTGTGCATCTTCTTTGTACTTTTTAAGTTCCATTTTCAATTCATCCAGGTGGTGCCATTGTATAAATTTTTAAACAACCATCTGATTGATTTTAGTCATTCAAATATAATAACCAAAAATCCAAAGATCACCAAATAATCCAAATACATGCAAGCTGTTTCTTTTTTGCTCTTTTTTTTTCATTTTCTCTTCCTGGGGTTACTATTGAGTTGCAAAGTTTCAATTAAAATGTATCTTTTAGAAATCTTGTTGAAGATTTACTTTAGATTCTTTTTAATTCCAGGCAGTCTCCTCCCTCTTCCAGATCCTTCCCTTATTCTTTTCCTCTCCCTTCTTGCTTATGAAAAAGAAATTTTTTAATGTCCAGAAATCTTTATTATCCCTTTGGCATTTTGTTTTATTTTCAGCTTAATTGCCTGTTGATGTCAAAGCGAATTTTTCCAATTTCCTATTTAAATCTCTTAGTTGTCAGTATAGGGAAGGAGGGAGAAGGAAAAAAAAGCCAAACCTTTCCCTTTTCACTTTCCTTCACTGCTTCCGACTCTTCTTTGGGAGCGATGTTATTTTTTGTAAGTTTAAATTCCAGGGTACCCTGATTGTTGCTTTTACAATTTAACCCAGTCAGCCAAAACTTTCACTTCTTATCTTCCTCCTGCACATTCTTTTCTGGTTGAGTTCTTCTTTGTGGTGGTCATTTCTGACCACTGCTGCAACCGCCTTCGGGAAAGGGAGTAATAGCCAGCTGAGGAGAGATGCGGCTCTCCTCGACCCTGTTGATGGTCTCCCCCCTCTTCACCACATCTATGGGGTGGCTTAGCCCCGAAACCAGCTGGCTCGGGGCGCTCCAGCAGCGAGCCCAGACAGAAACCGCACACGATTGCGGATTTCTGTCTGTCACCGAAGCCCTTCAAACCGGAAGTCCTCTTCTGGTTATGTTCTTTAGCTGCTCAGCCTCCTGCTTTTTCCATCCTTTATTTGTCTTTTTGGCCACACCTATCTGTTTATAATCAGTCCCCCTTCCTTTTATCTTCATGCTTCAGTTTTGAGTTTCAATTTTTTTTTGCTTAAGTTTAATATCTGCTCTTTTATTCCATGGAGGGTGGGGAAAGCCACCTTTCATTTTGAAGGCTTTAAGTTTTTGTTTCTTTTATTTCTACTCTGCCAATGTATTCTCAAATTCTAATGGTGATCAAGAAGTTTTATTTCATTATTCATTTGTTAATAACATACGACCAAGATATCTTGGCAGGTGACAATAAAAATGAATGAGACTGACTCTCATGAATTAAATGCCCAGTAATGCCACTACTGAGTCATTTTGATGGATCACACCATTTTATTTCTGTAACAGGTTCTCAAGGCCCTAATACAGACTGGCAGAGGCTTCTGAAAAAGGGATGTGTTAAGGGGGCAAATGAGCAAAGCACCATTCTAACAGCATGGCACCCACTCTGCCCCCCCCTTACATTCATTATGACATTGCACATACACACAAAGAGTTAGAACTTGTGTTACAATGGAATTAGGCATTTACAATACCTCTTTTCCATAACATAAGGGCTTGTTATAAAGTAGGCTGAAGAAATGTCTCTTATTTCACATATTTTCTACACAGATTTCCTATTATTCCTTCTAAAACATAAGTATCTCTTCTTATTCTATTTCCAGAAGCCACAGGCTTCAATTTCTATCCAGTAATTTAGTTTGATGGAATATTTCAGGAGGGGGGGGAGATTATATAACTAAATGTCTCCTTTTGGTATAGAAAAGGCAGCCTAAATAATTGGTTCTAAATTATGTAGAATAAAACACTGCCTGTCAAACTGAAACAATATATATTGTGGCTTGTCAAAGGAGGAAAAATGCCTTTGTGAATCCTTTACTTAATTAATTTGCCTAAACTAATGAGAGGAAGAACACTCCCTACTCAAATATGAAAAGTTAAGAAACATAGCTAAGTTACATATGAAGTCTATGTTGCCAGTATTATTTTCTAATACATTCTGATGTAATGTAAGTTAACAAAAGAGCCATAAAACAAAATTTTGTTAATTAATGTAAAGTAAATTCCTTAATTAGAGTTCAATTACTTTACATTCAACCCTTTAGCCAGCTGATCAAAGTGGCAGTAGAGGCCACCCTACACAAGCCATGGTCATCCCCATCTTCAAAAAGAGAGAGCCCAGCCTAGTTGAAAATTACAGACCAACCTCCTTATGCTGCATCACCTGTAAAGTCATGGAATCAATTATTAACCAATCCATCATCCGCCACTTAGAGACAAACAACCTATTCTCTAATAAACAATTTGGTTTCAGAAAAAATATATCCTGTAATCTGCAACTCTTACACTGCAAAAACATATGCAGTACACAACTCGATCAGGGCAAAACCATAGACACAATCTACATAGACTTCTGTAAAGCCTTTGATTCAGTGGTACATGACAAACTACTCCTAAAACTAAAATCTTATGGTATCTCTGGACAACTGCATAACTGGATAGAAGCATTCCTGTCAAACAGACAACAAATGGTCAAAATTGGGAGTGTCCTATCAAATTCTGTACCTGTCAATAGTGGTGTCCCCCAAGGCAGTGTTCTAGGACCAACTCTCTTCATACTCCACATAAATGACCTCTGTGATCACATTAAGAGCAACTGCGTTCTCTTCACTGATGATATAAAGCTGTTCAATACCACAGACAATACTGCGACCCTTCAAAAAGATCTTGACTATGTATTAGAATGATCAAACAAATGGCAACTTCAAATCTCAACAAATAAATGCTCTGTCTTACATATTGACAAAAAAAAAAATCAGAAAATAAAATACAAGCTGAATAGTTAAGACCTTGTTGATGATCCAAGCTCTGTAAAGGACCTTGAAATACTCATCTCTAATGATCTAAGTCCTAGAGCCCACTGTAACTACATAGCCAAAAAGGCATTAAGAGTTGTTAACCTAATCCTACATAGCTTTTTCTCTGGTAATATGACACTACTAACTAAAGCATAAAAAATATTTGCTAGACCAATACTCGAATACAGCTCATCAGTCTGGAACCCACATTACGTATCAGATATCAGCACAGTTGAGAAAGTCCAGAAATGTTTCACAAGAAGAGTTCTCCACTCCTCTACTCATTGTAGAATACCTTATGCCACCAGACTTTAAATTCTAGACCTAGAAAACCTTGAATTACACTGTCTTCAGTCTGATCTAAGTATGGTATATAAAATCATACATTGCAATCACTTACCTGTCAATGAATATTTCAGCTTCAACCATAATAACACAAGAGCACACAATAGATACAAACTCATGGTTAACCGCACCAAACTTGATTGGAGGAAATATGACTTCAGCAACAGAATGGTCGATGTCTGGAATACTCTACCTGACTCTGTGGTTTCTTCCCCAAACCCCAAAAACTTTAACCTTAGACTGTCTTACTATTGACCTCACCCCTTTCCTAAGAGGTCTGTAGGGAGCATGCATAAGCACACCAACATGCCTACGGTCCCTATCCTATTGTTTCTTTTATTTTTCTTATATGTATCCATGTATTCATAACTATGTTTTTACTTATACCTATTATCTTGTAAGTGATTGACAAATCAAAACAAATAAATATAAGTAAATAAATAGAGAGGTAGCAAGCAATAGCACTACTCTTAAGGATTTGGGAGTTGTGTGATCGTAATCAGGTATTCTATTCATTTATTTGTTTATTTAACAAGTTTATATGGCCATCCATTCCATTGAATGCACCTCTGAGTGACCTACAACTAAAAATTAAAACCAAGGACCCCACAATTAAAACCATGTCACATCTCTTTAAAAATTTAAAAAATAAAAGCAAGATAAAGATATGTTGTGGCACAGTGATTAGAATGCAGTAATGCAAGCTACTTCTGCTGACTACTGCCTGACTACAATTTGGCTGTTTGAATCTCACCAGGCTCAAGGTTGACTCAACCTGCCAAGGTCAGTAAAATGAGGACCCAGATTGTTCAGGGCAATAGGCTGACTCTATGAACTGCTTAGAGAGGGCTGTAAATCACTGTGAAGTGGCATATAAGTCTAAGTGCTATTGCTATTGCTATAAAATAAAAGAACATCCATCTAAACACAACATAACCATTATACAGGCTCATCTCCATTTATAGGGCCTTCTGAAAAACTAACAGATATGGGGCTAATCTCATCTGGAGGGGGAATGAGATTCCAAAGGTGGGGCCCACAGCAGAATATTGTCTCAATCCCATCAGATGGAAGTCTTTAGCAGATGGGGCCTGCAACAGTCCTCTCCTGCTGGATCTGATGACACAAGTAGATGTGATCTACAAGCGGTATATCAAAAATACTTCAAACTTTTTTTTTTTTTGATAATAAGTCTGTTGAAAACATTGTGATCTTTGGTGCCGTATAATTAATATAAGTTAACCACATTTAGTTTGTCTAATTGTATACTGAAACAATTCAGTAACAAACAACTTCCTTGGTGAAGTGGAATTGTTCCACTTCTTTTTCCAGAACTTTTCTCAAATACTATAGAGCTGTCATAAGGCAGATATTTTTCTCCTAATATAAACTATTATACAAATTATACTGAGCAATGCCTTGCAGAAATTGTATCAGGCTGTCCAGTCTGACTGTTTAGTGAGGGCTGTTGAAGTCCCTCAAGCAATGGACTTTTCAGTGGGACCTTCTCAATGGACCCTTCTCAGTCCCTTTTATAGAATACTCTGCTCCTGGATGTACGGGTGGCCCTTACTCCACTGATATTTCAAAAGGACAAACCAAAGTAGCACTGTTCCAGCAAGCGGTGCTTTAGAAATACCCTTTTAGAACAACTGTTGATTATATTCTACATGTTTTAATTGTGTGTGGTTACTGCACCCAGAGTCCACCTTCCTTAGGATGAAATAAAAAAATAATATTAGCTTGGGCCAGTGATTACAGGAGATAGGGGAAAAATGCATCCAGCTTTGCTGAAGAATTTAATTTGGAACCACCTGAATTTCTGAGTTTGTATCATTGAATATTTTAAAAGGATTTCTGAGCACAACTCAGGGGGAGAGAAGCAACCAGTGTTAATGTATAAATTTTGCCGGCTCATCTGGAAGGCACCTCTACTTTCTCATTTTTTTTTCTTTTCAGGCCAATTCAAAGGGACCTTGTTTGCATGAGCCAATTTCATATTTTAACATTTCATAGTGCCACCCGGCAATAGAATTTTGGAATCTTATAATACACAACAGGGCATAGCATAGCACTTTAATTAAATGGGAGAATATTAAATGTGTATTAGGATGCAGCTAGAGGCTTAACATATCTTAGAATGCCACAGTTGTTTTCAAAGCCAGATTTCAAGGTGCATTGAATTGCATTGCTATGAAGAGCACAGAAAGGCATTTTAAGCAGTCTTTTCTATTCCTATTTATAATATCTGAAATCTGAATATTGGAGAGTGGGGGTATTGAACAGAATGGGGAAATAAGACTGAGAGTGAAAGTATGTGTGTGTGTGTGTGTGTGTGTGTGTGTGTGTGTGTGTGTGAGAGAGAGAGAGAGAGAGAGAGAACTTTTTAACATTATGATTTTTCAATGAACTTTTTGCAAAACCTTTTATATGAGTTTTTGCATCAAAAACTAAAAAAAGAAACATGCACACTTTGTGAAGAACCACATTCTAGTCAAGCCAAATATGATAACTTCTTAAAGTTCAATCATTTCAGAGGAAATGCCATGAACATGCCTTCAAATGTCATCTGTGGATATTAATGAGACTTCAAAAACACAAACTTTAATTAATTGCTGTTTTATTGTCCAAATCTTGCTGTGAAGCACATTTCAAGTGATCTTCAGCTCCTTCAAATCTTCACTTATTTCAGACATCAGCATCTATTCAAAGAATCTTCCCTGATGAAAGAAGCAATTGTACCTGTCCAAGAATATATACTCAAAAGTAAATCCTTCCGAGTTTAACATTTAGCCATTGGATTATATTTTTGTTCATCTTTTTTCCCCCAGAAACTCAAGTAGAGACACAAAAGTTTCTCTTTTCTTATTTTATTCCCAACCTTCTTCACTCAATGAGCTTCTGCACCCTAGTGTGTGTGTGTGTGTGTGTGTGTGTGTGTGAGAGAGAGAGAGAGAGAGAGAGAGAGAGAGGGTGGGAGGGGATTTTCTTAATCTACCAGATTGCAGTCCTCATTAAGCATACGGCTGTTCTATTAAAGGAAAACACAGTCAACAAGCAAATAAAAAAAATGCAGAAGACAAGTCCAATTCTTGACAAGAATCATGACAAGAATGAAAGCTTAAATTCCATTTTGCCCAATGGGATTTACCTTAATGATTAGGGCTGGACAGATATTCAGATTTCATTCAAAAAGTTTGCTTCGGAGTGCATGATGACATGAATATATTGTCTGCCTGCAACTCTTCAAGGACCTCGAATTCAGATGCTTCTTTGGAAGACATGTAGAGTTAAGTTAAAACAGTCATTCCAACTTAAGATGCTGTACTTCTATTTCTCTTCTCTAAGAAGCATTGTTCCCTGCCACATGAGCTTTTCAAACCCAATCACTTACTTAAACAAGCAGAAGCATTCTAAGAGCATTCCTTGTTCCCTTCCCATAGTTATCTAGTTGATCAATTTGGAAAAAAGGATGTTTTGGACTCACCAGCAAGCTTCTTTATATATTTTTATTGGACATGACACATGCAAATTAAAATAAGATTCATTTTTTCTGCATTAAATATTTGTTTACTAACAACAAGCCTAATATTATTATGTGACTACATTTGTATTTCACTGGTTTGTGGAGGATTTTTTTTAAAAAAATTCCACATGTAAAACAAGTTTCTATTCTTTCAACATGCAGCTGATTTTTACATCCACAATCCCAAACTGCTGAATGGATTGCCAACGTCATGCAAAATTTAGTTCGATAAACAAAATTTAGTTTGATAAGAAAATACAACTGAGGAGGCTAAGAGTGCTTTAAATGAAAAAAATCCTCACACCAAAACCCATGGAAAAAATGATAAAAGTATAACCCTCCATCAGGATCTTAATGCTCCAGATCAACATTTTTAAAGTGTCAACAAAACACCTTAAACTGCTGCCAAATTGCTGCACTTTCTTGGATCCTCTTACTATAACATGCTCCTGCCAAATTTAGGAACCATTTCCACCTTTCGTTTTTTAGTATGTGAGGTGGAAAATTAATTTAGAAACTTTTTTTTAAAAAAAATCCACCCATATTTAACAAATACAACACGCTTAAACAGGAGTGAAATATTTTGGGTGAGAAATGATGTTACAGCAGAAATCTGAAATCACCATGACTGCAGTCAACTTTCCTGAATAGTGGAACAGTCTGCATGCCAGCTCTAAGGCAATCTTGCCACTAATCATATTAGATTGGTAAATCTTTAGACTGTAATTAGAAAATGGCTTGCAGCAGGTCTTTTTCTGATTTGTAAATGAAATTAGGCAAAGCAATAGAATTTATCTCAGTAATTTGCTTATAATGTTGTTTCCTTTGCATCAGGTCTTCTAGATAAAGCATTCCTCCGAATCAAGAGCCAAAGCTTGCTTCTCTTTAGAAAGCATATCGATCATTGCCACTGAACAAATAATGCTCTGCATTGTGCTTCTTCGCAAGAGAATGGGGGTGGGGGGGATGGACATCAGCCACATTTTGGTACTATTATCCAAATGACATTGAATGACCTGATGTCATTTTTTTTGGCAACTGATGCAAATTGTGCATGACATCATTGTAGCTTCCAATGGATGTTCTGCACTGCTTTTGTTTTGTTTTTAATAGTAATTTTAGTAACACTTAACATTTGAAGAGATAAACAGTAACGTGAAGTGAAAAATAAAAGAAAAAAATAGAAGTGCAGAAACACCCTCCCCTGCCCCAAACTACACCCATACTGGCATTAACTCCATCATTTTCCTGACAGTTAGAACAATTAATCAGTGGAACAACTTGCCTCCAGAAGTTGTGAATGCCCCAACACCAGAAATTTTTAAAAAGAGATTGGATAACCATTTGTCTGAAACGGTATAAGGTTCCCTGCCTGAGCAGGGGTTGGACTAGAAGATCTCCAAGGTCCCTTCCAACTCTGTTAGTCTGTTCTGTTCTGTTCTGTTCCGTTCCTTTCCGTTCCATTCCATTCAATTTCATTCCATATAGCCCACTATGGATTTTCTCCCCAATCTTTTTAAAAAGGGGAGGAAGTGATTTTCTTGATGTCTTGTGTTTTGATAGAGGATCTGTTTTCATGCACTTCCAGACTATACAACTAAAAGATAAAAACTAACACAAAGTAATAAAGAGTAAAGCAATAAAGAAAGGGAAAAAAGCAAAAGTACAGAAGGAAAAATAAAAAGAAGAAATGTTGAATGTCACTTGCAGCAAATATAAATATAATCATTTCTATGATTACAAAAGAAAGTTAACTCTTTTTCCCCCTGATCACCATATGTGAAAAGCACATTTTTCTATTCTATGCAAAAAAGTCTATAAAGGGTTCCCAGTCAGTCATAAATGTAGATGTTGTTTTTTCTCATATTAGAGATTAATTTCTCATCTCCACAAGTCCCACCTATTTCACCCACCATTTCTTCATTGTGGATAGTGCTGAACTTTCCACTTTTGAGGACATAGCAGTCTTGCTGCAGTTGTCATACCTAAAACAAAGTTCCTGTCCATTAATCTCAAAAGTAAAGTTTCTTGGTTTCGCTTGTACTTTAACATTTAAAATCTTCTGAATTAATGTATGTATTTATTGTTAAAAGGAAAATAATATTTTTCAGTTTGAACTATGAAGAATCCTTCCTCAAATGTAAGATATTTGAATATATCCTTTAATAAAATTTAGCACTGATTAGCATTTGTATAGAAAAGTTGTCATTATTGGCTTTTGTTGTTGTTGTTGTTGTTGTTGTTGTTGTTGTTACTTTTAACTTTCATACCTGATGATCTTACCACATGATCTTAATTTTTAAAAAATTTTCATTCATCCTTTCCAGAGATGGTATTCAGCAGGTTCTGTCCAGTTCTGGAGAACTGGTAGCGGAAATTTTGAGTAGTTTGTTGAGCAAACACCACCTCTGACTGGAGATTTTACAGTATCCTTCCCCTGCCATGCCCACCAAGCCACATCCAGAGAACTGGTAGTAAAAATTTTTGAATCCCACCACTGATCCTTTCTCTATGCACTTATTTTTCATGTTCCACGCATTCCGATTATGTTCCTGTCTCCCAGTTGATTGCGTAAATTAGGTCTATCAGAACTAGTCATGAATTATTCTAGGAGGTCTTTCATTTAGCTGTTTGAGAACTCCACTTCCTTCTTAATTAGGATCTCCCGCAGTTTACTTTGATTATACACTCTTCCTCTAACTTTTATGCCATAGCATGAAGCAGACTGCAGTGCATTTCAGTACAGGAACATTTTCTTCATCCTGTAATCTTCAAATTTACAGTTTCAATTACTTTTTATAGAGGACCTTGGGAGAGCTTGATCCCAGGGTTATAGTTAAGTTGGGTAGACAAAGACCACCCAAGATGTTTCATGCAATGTACAAGAATTGAATTAAAATGAATGCCTCCACCTCCCTAACTTAAATCGACACATTCTAATAAATGAAACTGAAATTCAGTAAATATTCTCTCAAATAGAACTCAGTTCCTGGTTATGACATAGACAATCCCATGTCGTTTTCTTGATCACCATTCAAGGTGGTTTGCCATGCATAGCATTTTAACAGAGAACAGTTTGAATATGATTAAATTTTCATAATTTCCACACACCTCTTTTGGCAAGGAATTCTAAAAGATATAGAATCATTGTGGAAAATGCTATTTTTTCCCAGGACTTAAATTTTGCCTATTCTCAGGCTCATCTCACATTATTTGTATCTTCTTTGGAGATAGTGCTATTCTGGCTGCCCTCTCTAGGACCTCATCAAAGTAATGATGGTGATGTTCCATAATTAATAACTCCATTGGAACCATGTTATATCTTGTACCATCTTTTTTTTTCTCCTTCGTGGACCTTCTTTCAATTTCTGCCACCCTTCTTAAACCCACCCTCATGTTCGTATGGGTCAGTTCAAAGCCAAAATCTTTACAGCTGGCTGCTGAAAAAGAAATTACAGTCAAACATTCTTGCCCATTGCCATAAGAAAATGATGCTGCATAAGGATTATCTAGACTAGAGAAATTGTAATTTATAATAGTCTTGCAGGATCCAATCTGGGTCAGTCACCAGGACCAGAGGTTTTGTCTTCTAAGCTTTCAGATACTTGCTGGAGCCCATCTTCAGAGAACTTTTCTCTAGCAGAGTATGTGCTGTTCTGTGTGTGGAATTCTTAGTGCCTGTTGTAAATTGGCTTTTTAGGTGTTAATTGGGGTGTGCTGATGGCTGGCTTTTAAGTCATTACCTGTCATTTGCTTGTGCTGCCCAGTCCTCAACTTCTAAATACTTGATAAATCAAAACTCCTGTTAACTGATGAAGGGCCTGTTTTCCAGGCTTCAATCACTTCCCTGACTGTTTTTGTGCCTGCTTGTCCAACAATCTTGGTAGCTGCAAAATTGAATGTGTCCCCTTGTTTATTGCAAAGTGAGGCTACTCATGAAGTCAGGTCTCCTCATCTGACTGCTCACTTGTTTTCTTGCAATCTGGTGGCTAGCTTCCTCCCCGTCTGTCCTGCAAAGTCACGGGGGCAATCCATGCAGGGGATTTTATTAATAGTATTTCATATTTTTAATATAGCCCACCTGTGAGCATAAAGATTGTCAATGTGAGGTGCATATCCCTGAGTCCTGGGCACTCGTAAAGGATAATATTTGTAGCTCAGGTTGGAATGAAGGATCTTTCATGCTCTCTGAGCTTGAATGTTTTCTTACAGATCTTTCATTACCCAAATTAGATAACATCATCCGTGCTAGTAAGGAGTAGGGTTTGTTCTCGGTTTATATTCTAATGGCTTGCCCTGTCAGTGTTGGTGGGGGTGGTCTTAGAGGTTCTCTACCCCAGTCAAGAAACTGCCAAATAAGCCAACCAAAGAACCTCAGAGAGCACCAAAGCCCCCTCATTGGACATTCAGTTCAGGAAGAGGAGAACTGAGGCTAACTATTTCCATTCTCATCAACTAATATTAAAATATATTCAGGAGAGGCTTTGCAAGCACCCTTAAGGCATAAGAAAAGCATATTCAAAGAATTCTGCTTGGATGGTGGAACATAGCATGGTCTTAAAACTTTCTGACACCATTGCCAAATGTTTTCATTTTGGGGAACTGATTTATCTGTAGATCAAGCTTAGCAAAATATCAAGGAGTGAAGTAGCATTTCTTTTTATTTTTAAGTTGCTAGTATTGCAACTTTAAATGGAACAATTGTCTGGTCATTACAAAAATCTTTTTCCACTGCAGGCAATATTTGGACAGAGGCCAGTTAATAAGGAAGATTATCCTATCTTGTGTGTCCAGCTCTACACTGCTAAGGAAGAACAAGGAAACAAGAGCCATCCAGATTTCACATAATGTATCTTTTAATGCTATTCTTGTGTAAATCCTGAATCTTGGAAACTTAAGAGAAATATCCTGCAATAATTTCTAGTTAGATCATTAAGTCAGTAATTGAAATGCTTCACATATTTTTTGTTACCTGGCCTAAGTTACCTTTTTTGAAAAAGAATTGACACTGCATTTGCCTTTTCTCTCTTTTTTGTTAGGTGCATTTCCCAACCTCCCTACAATTACTCACATTGAAAACTCAAGTGACATGCTATGAGTTTCAAGTTTCCACAGGGGCCTCTACCTAATTCCCAGTCCCTGTTTCAAAATCATCCCCTCTCTGCCCTTTATGGACTGGCCAAAACTGTTGGAAGCAAAAGACTTGTGATTGTATAATAAAATGTCCTAGTTCTTGGAATGAGCCTGAACTTTTCAGATGTTCCTGTGGCTGAGTAAAAAAGGAGGAAAGCGTAGCAGTTTGCAACTGTAGCTTATTGTGATTGTGCTTTTATGGGGGAATGGCTTTTTTTTATTTTTCAACTGATCTACTTTTTTGGCAATGGGTTACATTTAATGAGTTGGTGTGAAAAGGTAGACAAATCTTTAAAATAAGGCCAACCACTGCGCGAAAATATAATTAGAGCAAAGCCAGTTGACCTTTTCATATAATTGTAGCAATTCACCTTGAGTGTTTGCTGAGTGTGTATATGTATATATACACACACACACACTTAACACACTTATAGAAAATTAGGTATCATTTGATGGAGTTGTTGCAGTTTCTACAAGTTGTGGGTCATTAGCTGTGCAGTTTTCCAGTATATTGATGGATGCATTATTTCGTCATGTCTCCTCTTTCAAAATGACCTTTTTTATCTAATGAACTTAATGGCAACAAATCTGTACTGAATAAAAAAAAAAGTGCTGTTAAATTAATCTGCTTTTGCTACATCACGAGATTAAAACTGCCAAAGGTGAGCCTGAACTCTAATTTGAAAATCTTAGCTTGTGCTTTGTCACCTACTGGAATTCTCAACAGGAAAGACAGAAAAGCTAAATTCAAATCATCTGCTTTAAACCGCTGAAGTATTGCTGCAGAGCAGAAAAGGATATGAAAGCTAAACTGGGTTTTCAAATAACATTTTGTTTACAAGATATACTTCCTTTTGCACACACCCGGTGGATTCACATTTAATCTTCCCAAAGACATAATACAATAAATACTGCAGTCTTAGCTGACATCCTATTACCACCAAGTTGGAACCTTTTTATATGGCAGCTGAGCCTGCTTGATACAGCCATACATGCTGGGGTATTATGTGCTTTGGACAAAATTTATCACAGATTACCTACCTTCAGGTTCACCTGAAATTGCCAGTTGTGTGTGCTGCTGAGCGCAATCCTTTGATCAGCATGAATTTAACTATGCTCTAAGTTCCCTAGAATTAAGAACTTCTTGTTCAAGGTACTTATAATTGCACAGGGTTTCAACGAGGTCTGCCATTTTTCCATGTTCCTTCTCTTCTCCTCTCCCTTTTACCTTTCCAATATAAATAATAATTAATAATTGCATTCCTCCCAGCAGAATAAATAATTGTTCTGCTGGGAGGAATGAAAACCACACTGGAGGAATATAATTGTATAACATCTTGCTGTCCATAGATGCATTAAATTATAGTTAGAATTAATAGTTTTTTCTTTCAAATTATTGCTGGAGTCGCAATGTATATAAACAGCCCTCAACTATTGTATGGCGATCGTAATCTAACTTAACTTGCAAGTTATTGTAAGGGTTAAAAAAATCATGTGAGAAAGAATTGCTTAAGAAGGAAGCTTGTGTAATGATCAGACTGTCCACCTGCACTCAATCAGGAGTCCCACAGTTCACCAGGCTATTTTGTATATGAAAGGAACTTTGCAATAGCACTTTAAGCCTTGCCAAAGAAAGTCGGAAAATAAAGTCATTAGTAAGGATAAAAGCAGATCAGAGGAATAGTGCATTTAAAATGTACCAATTGTTTATTTAACCTATATTAATACACGTATGTTTTTAAGTCCTCAGAATTCGTAATATATATTGTTACTGTTTTTATTGTAAGGCATCCAGAAAGTATCCATGATATCAATCACTCCAAGACATTTCCTCTCCAATTGATTTATTTAGAAACAGATCTGGCATGTCAAAGGAAATTTCCCAAAGTGAAATTATTTTCATGCATTACACAGAATCAACCTGCTCTCTTCCCTTCTCTCCTCCCACTTCTACACTTCATAAATCACGAGAACCAATTAACTGCAATTGGAATTTCTTGATATGACATACAGAATAACCTTGAACTTTTCAACTCATCCACCCCCCTTCCATGAAATGTGACAGATGAATTTTAAAGCTGACAGGTGTCTCCCCTTGAAAACTCCTCCTCCTAAAAGAAAAGGAAAAAAACAGATACAGGGATTAACACATTGTCCTTAACCCCCTCTACCCTCTCCATGAGGACCCTTTGGTTTGTGGGGAAAATCCTCATCGAATTGGTTAACCAATTGATCAGCATGAACATCCCAACACTTTACCCAACTAGCATCTGAGAGAGAGTATCCTTTCCATAAGACCAAATATTGCAATTGGCCACAGTGTAATCTAGAATTGAGAATTTTTTGAATTTCATAATGTTTCCCCCTGTACCATTAATGGCTTAGGGGGAGTGATTGGCGGTGGTCTTATCATTGATGTAGTAGCTGGTTTTAGTAAATTACAATGGAATACTGGATGAATTATCCCCAATATTTGAGGAAGACTTAATTGGACAGTGACCAGATTGATTATATTTGAAATTGGGAATGGACCCAAGAATTTTGGACCCAGCTTCTTACTGGGCAGTTTCAACCTAAGAAACTTGGTTGACAAATATACTTTGTCCCCTACTTTAAAAGGCAGTTGAAGGGATCTATGTTTATCTGCCTGTTTTTTATAATTTTTTGCAGCTTTGTTCAAAGCTTTTTTTGTATCTTCCCACCCTTTCTTTAATGAGTTTATCCATTCTGCCAGGGACATGGATGAGGGAAGTTGTCTAGGTAACTCTGGCATTGGAACAAAATCCATTCCAGTGTTGATTTGGAATGGAGTTAATCCCGTGCTGCTATGTACTGCATTATTGTATGCAACCTCTGCAAAAGGTAATAACTCAGCCCAATTGTCTTGTTGATAATTTACATAGCATCTAATGTATTGTTCAATCATGGTGCTAGCCCTCTCTGCTGTTCTGTTACAAGCAGGATGGAAAGCTGAGGATAACCCTTGAGAGGAACCAATGGATTTCAGAAATTCCCTATAAAATTTTGCAGTAAATTGTACCCCTCTGTCTGATATTATTCTACGAGGTACTCCATGTAGTCTATAGATATGTTTCACGAACAGCTTTGCAAGTTTTTTCACAGATGGAAGTATTTTGCAGGCTATAAAATGGGCCTGTTTAGAGAATAAGTCAATTATAGTCCAAATGATCATATTCCTTTCCCTCTTAGGTAATTCAACAATAAAGTCCATTGCGATCTCTTCCCAAGGTAGGGTTGGTTCAGCAACCTATTGCACAAGGCCAGGGTTGTTTCCAGTTCTGTGTTTCATTGTAGCACAAATTGAGCAACTTTTTACATAGTCCTCAACATCAGGTTTCATTTTTGGCCACCAGCACTGTCTTCTCGGTAAATGTAGGAATCTGAAGTGGCCTCCCAGCTGGGAGTCATGGCTATGCTTTAGTACCAGTAGTCTTAGGGTTGTGGATACATATAGCTTAGTCCCTTTCCAAGCTAGTCCAGCATTCATTGTCAACTCGGTTTGATCATCCAGGAACCAAGG
The DNA here is from genome assembly GCF_900518735.1 of Pseudonaja textilis. The sequence goes on from NW_020769336.1 coordinate 1,445,578, forward strand.
GTCGGTCAATAGGGCTGTTTTCAATTCTGTAGTCAACTTATCTTCCAGGTGTTTGGGGTTGCAGTTGGCTTGGGCTCGAGTGGTCACTTGGCCTGCTGATTGAGCTTCTGAAATTAAGGCTTGTACTATTTCCTCTTGGTGGCTGTCAAACTGAGGTTTTCTGGACAGAGCATCCACCAGTACATTTTTCCCTCTGGGGATATATTTAATGTTAAAGTTGAATCGCTTGAAATATTGGGCCCATCCTTTGCTGAAGGATGTTTGGGCGATAATCTCCTAAGGGTCTTTAGAGCCTCGAGGTTCTTATACCTCAAAGGCTTCTGCCGTCCCTTTTAGAAAATGCCTCCCAGTCAACAAAGCCTGTTGGGTATATGGATACACCAACTAGGTTTGGGTGACTAAATATATAAACCTAGGTTTAAGTGTTTGTAACTTTAAGCACCAAACTGCAATGTAATTAGATAATTAAGGGTGCGGTTGCAAGCAGCAATATAAGGCAGTGAGAGTAACGTAACACCCCCTGGTTACTGGCCTGGTTACTGATTTCCTGGTCACTGGTCACTGGTCTCTCTACTGTCTGCTGCCTGCTGTTTACTCCTGTTTGAGACGTCTGTTTGTTACTGCTTGTTGGCTACTGTGCTGGATACCGTTTCTACTGAACAAAAGGACTGTTTACTTGGTGAGCTGATATCCTGTGTATACTCAGCGTTGTCTTCGAGAGAAAGGTATCGTGAGGAGAAGATGTACAAGCAGATAAAGACATTATACTGACTAGTTAATGGACTAGGTTACTGGATGGATATATTGGATAAATGACATATGGATTGAATTGACACTGCTTAAATTCTAAATGAATTAAATAACTATTTAAAACTACAAACAGTGTTTTTGTCTCCAGTGTGTGTATACTCTTGGGCCCAGCCTCTCTCTCATTTGGCTGCCTGGCTTGACTGCTGCTGTGCACTCTGCTTGGGGGTTTGTCCCCAAACACTAACAAAGCCCATCATATGGCAAATGCTTCTTTCTCCCAGACTTCCCACCTTTGCTCTGTGTCTGTCAGCTTTTTGGACACATAAATGCAAGGCATCAGTCGGCCTTGAGAGTCCTTTTGCAGCAAAACAGCTTCCACCACTACATCACTTGCATCCGTTTGGCCAATAAAAGGCTTGGTCGCGTCTGGGTGCTGGAGGATGGTCTCAGCTGTGAAAAGGCATTTTAAGGCCTTGAAAGCTTTCTGACAGTCCATAGTACAAGCCAGGGGTTGACATGGCTTTGGTTAGGTGGGCGACGGGGCCGTTTTTAATAGCTCCATCAATGGGAGGGCAACTTCAGCAAAGGATGGAATGAATTGACTATAGAAGTTAGCAAACCCCAAGAAACTTTGAAGTTGTTTTGGGGTTCTGGGCGGTTGCCAGTCCAGCACCACTTTCACCTTTCCAGGGTCCATTTCAACCCCCAGGTTGGATATTCGGTAGTCTAAGTAGCCCAACAACTCTTTGTGGAATTCACATTTTGAGAGTTTCACATATAATTTGGCCGCTAGAAGTTTTTCTAGTACTTGTCAGACTAATTGAACATGTTCTTCCATAGTTTTGCTGAAGATAAGGATGTCAATCAGGTATACGAGGACCCCCCGGTAAAGGTGCGGGTGTAGCACCTTATTGATGAGCTGCATAAACACTGCAGGAGCCCCCTGAAGTTCGAAAGGCATGACTTTGAATTGGAAGCTACCCAGAGGGCAGTTAAAAGCAGTTTTTCACTCATCTCGCTCTTTGATGCGGACCCGGTAGCAAGCTTCCCTGAGATCTAGCTTGGTGAATATCTTGCCCTTCAACAGGTGGTTCAATAAGTCCTTCACAAGGGGGAGAAGGTACATGTTTTTGACGCATGCAGTGTTCATGCCTCTACGTCAACACACAATCTCAACCCACCATCTTTCTTCTCCTTGAACAACATGGGAGCAGCTAGTCTTGATTTGGCAGGCTCAATAAAACCTTGTTTCAAATTGCTGCTGATGTATTTCCTTAATTCAGTCATTTCAGCAGGCATCATGGAATACATCTTTGGTTTTGGTAATTTTGCCCTGGACTTCTATGGCACAATTAGTGGCTCGATGGGGAGGTAAAACATTACACTTTTCTTCACCGAATGCTTCAGCCAAGGGGTTATCTGGGAGAAGGTGGGATGCCATGGATGCTGGTTCAGGCTCTGGGTTCAAGCTGAACAGTGGCTTTGTAGTTGGTGGAAGAGAGAGCAATGGGCCCAGTCCAATGAGGATTTTTCTGAATCCATCCTCCCATTTGATTGTCAGGGCCCATTTGTCTAGCCAAGCAAGTCCCAGTATGATTGATTCTGACATTTTGGGGGCCACTATGAAGCATATGAGTTCGCGATGGGGCCCTAATTCCATCTTGATCAATTCAGTCATCTGAGCGGTTGTGGCCCCCACTTGCTCAAATCTGATTGGGTGTTTTAGTGAGTTAGCCTTTATGCCCAATTGTTCAATGATGGGGAGTCCAATAAGACATCTAGAACACCCAGTATCAATGACAGCTTCTTACTCCCAGGCCTCCCCTGTGTTTGGTACCACTAACTTGACCTTGACTGTAAAGGTATGATGGGATCACTCACCATTGGGTCATCTTCACAGGTCATGCTCTCGGGGACGTGGTGGAGGTCTGGTGGTCCGTTGCTCCCATCTGTGCAGAGGGGGCTTTCCCAGCTGTGTTTGGCAAACCCGCCCCTGGCCAGAGGTCTTTCTTGATTCTTCCGACCTCTAACAGCTGGATTAGACTTCGACTGTGGAGCTTGTGGTACAGGAGCAGGGGCCAGACAGTCTGCTGCTCTATGGCTGGCTTGGCCACATCGGTAACATTTCAGCACCCTGGTAGGTTGGGTATGAGCAGGTTTGGCTGATCTGTTCGGCAGTCTCCTAGCCACAATTCTCTTAGGCATGGCTGCTGGAAGGGGTTTCCTGTGTGGGTTGATGCTGCGATCTAAGCTGAGGGATGCGATATACCATGATTGAAAGGTCTCTGGGATTCCCCCAATTTCACAGGCCTTCTTTACTTCTGGATCAATGACATTTTTAAAATAGTGTAAAGTCATTCTTTCAGGCCAATCCATGAAGTGGCTTGCAACCCTTCTAAAGTCCCAAATAAATTCTGACAAGGGTCCCTTGCCTCATTTCTATTAACTTATCTTCATTCTCTGCTACCCTGTCTGGATTTTCAAATCTGAGTCTTAATAATTGAATAAATCCATTGACACCATGTAATTCAAAGGCTTGTTCATTGTGTAGTTGGGCCACCCAGTCTGAAGCATCCCCTTCATTCATCCCATTTGTTATGGGCATAACCAAATCGCTCTCTGTGGCATGTTGATCTCTAAATTGTTCTATATGGGATCGAATTCGAGTGAGGAAGAAATTGAAATGTTCACGGCGGCCATCGAATATGGCCTTAAAGGGTATTTGGTCCGGCCTGGGTTGTGGTTGCAGAGGTGGCACAGGCCAGGCCCCTACAGGTTGTACTGGAATGAAAGGAACTGGCTTGGTGGCATACGTAAGCTGGGTAGACCCCTGTATCTTGTCTGGGTGGTGCCTCTCTGGAATAGGGGTCCCTGTGGCCTCGCTGCCAGTTGGGGCTGCATTTGTGGTTGCCAGGAGGAAGATGGGTGTGGCCTGGTTCCCTGGTCAGGTGGAGGGGAAGTAGCTGCTGTTGTCTGGGCAAGCCCCCTCCAGACCAGGGCTGGGTTGGTGCTGGTTGCCATTGGTATTGATTCCACCCCTGGCTTGGATAAAATCCCCACCCTGGAGGGATACTCTCTGCAGGGGGCAACATTCCCTCTGGAAAATGAAAGGGATTGCCTCGAAGGCTGCAACATACCTCTGTCAGTTGATGCGTCTTTCTGGCTTCCTCCAACTGGCATCTGTATAGTCTCCTCCCTCCAATCAGACAGAATAGTAATTTGCCTGGGGCTCGAGAAAGATTTCTCTTCAACCAGCTGGGTTACCTCTGGGTTATAACAACTTCTTGAGTTGAAATGTTTCAGTATAGCTCCCAAACCTGTTTCCTCTACTGTCATTCTGAAAGCATCCATCATCTCCTCCAAACAAAGGCTTGCAAATTCAATTAATGTTCCAGAGGGAGGGCTGCCATACTCTCCCCCCTGCATATCACCAACTTTGGCTGATTGTTGATCTTTCTCCATCTCTGGGAAAAGAATTCCTCGGTATCAGCCAAGCCCCTTCAAAAAATAAAAGTGCACTTTGGGAAATAAATGTAAAGCATCCAGAAAGTATTTATGATATCAATCAGTCTGAGACATTTTCTCTCCAATTGATTTATTTAGAAACAGATCTGGCATGTCAAAGGAAATTTCCCAAAATAAAATTATTTTCACGTGTTCCACAGAATCCATCTTCTCTCCTCCCACTTCTACACTTCATAAACCACAAGAACCAATTAACTGCAACTGGAATTTCTCAATACGACATACAGAATAATCTTGAATTTTTCAAGATTATTCTTTCCACACACACCCTTCCATGAAATGTGACAGCTGAATTTTAAAGCTGACATTTATAAGTCTAAGGAGAAGAAGCTACAGCTGAGAAAAAAGGCTGCATAGTGGGATTATAGCAGAGCCAAGAATTGGGAAATTTATTTATAGGGTTATTTCTTATTCTGGAGGGTTATTTAAACTCTTAAACCTAAATCATTCTGTGCCTTTCTTAGTTTTCAGACAATATGCCATTAGATCTGCCCACACCATGTCTTAGATTCAGATGAGAGCAGAAGGAAACAGCAGTGAGAAGAAAAGTATGTCAACAGAAGGCACCCACAGCAAGTAGCATGTTTATTAATGCATTAGCTGGCCTACAAGGAAAAGGTAATCTGAAAATAATCTAGTTTTAGTTTTCTAAAGAAAACCTGTTTCAGTGGATTGAGTTACTTGATTAGAGTCTTGCTTTGCAGAATTTCATAAACAATGGGTTTCCCAATCTTGTTTTCCATCCTTTCTGGGCAAACACATTAATTGGTCTTCATAGACATGTGTATGCACATTCTTCCCTTTACAAAGACAAGTGGGCTCCCTCCAGTCCTCTTGGGTGCAGCTTTTAGGTGAGCTAGTGTGTGTTCTCCATTAAGGCAAGCGCTTTTGATCTTGATAGTCATCTCAAAGAGGCATTCCAATTCAGTAACTGAAAAGTTATTACAGGTAGCCTTCATTTCACAACAATCCAGTGACTGTTCAAATTTATAATTGTGCTGAACAAGTGATAGTAATGACTGATACGCATACCTATGATGGCTGCAGCATCCCTCAATCAATGGGGAAATCTGCAGGAGGTTGCAAATGATGACCACAATTACAGACCACAGACTTTACTTAATGATCCACAGTTATTTGCTTAACAAACAGAAATGCTGGCATTTCCATTGCTAAGCAGTATGGACACATAATATCCTGTTTTATGACTGTTGCTTAGCAATGGATATTTTGATCCTAATTGCCATTGTTAATCGAGGACTATCTATCTTCACATTGTGATCAGCTACACCTTATTTAAAATTGCAGCAATAGTTTTAATGCTTCTTTGCATAGCTCATCAGTGTATATTGTTATAGGAGAGATCAGTCCTTAACTGGTCTGTAAAGTAAAGCAACATTGGACTTGTACCAAAATAAGGGTCCATTAGAAAAAAACAGGTCTATAGCCACTTCCACACTGCTGCCAAGAAAGCTACAGTCCAGGAGTTCTATTAAAGGAAATTTTACCTTTTATGTACCAAGTTTCCTTCTCCCTAGAGAATATCTTTTATTTTCTTATTTACTTTGGTTTTGAGCCAGAGAGCTTCGCTTCCTGGTGCCTTGCATAGATTTAGCTTTTGTTTTGATATTTAGATGACTGTATTAATTTTTTACTTAAGCAAATTTAGCCCTTGGGGATAAATTCAAGGGAGAATCATTACTGTGAATTCCCAGGCATGCATATATGCAGGAGGTAATTTTTGATGTATATTTTTACAACAAACAAACAAACAAACAGGATGCATTATTAATTTAACTCAACTTAATTTGTATTTATTATAATTGTGCTTCAAATGCACTAATAAATGAGATTTATATTTTGGCTTCATTAGTAAATCATTAACTTTATATTGCTAAGATTCATCTGAATGTCTAAGTAGCTTTCTTCTTTGAATTATTGCAAAATAATTGAATAGAGATCTCCTTCTCCTTTTCTCCTCCTCCTCCTCCCCTTCCTCCTCCCGCTCCTCCTCTTTGATAAAAATTCTGGGCTAAAGCTTCATTAGAAAAGAGATTTCTGCCTTACTAGACTGTTGTGACCAACACCTTAACAATAATATTCATAAAATGAAGCTATTAAACTGTTTATATGGGAGAAGGGGAGGATTTTGTTAGATTTACATGTTACTTTTTCTTTGAGAATTTAGGAAAAGCATTGGGATCTTCCTCTATTTTAAGTCAAGAAGCACAAAGCCTGGTTGAAAACTACAGACCAATCTCACTGTGTTGCATCACATGCAAAGTCATGGAATCAATCATTAATCAATTCATCACCCTCCACTTAGAGTCAAACAACTTACTCTCCCAAAAACAATTTGGTTTCAGGAAAAAAAAGTCCTGCAACCTACAACTCCTACACTGAAAAACATGGACTACTCTACTCGACCAGAGTGAAGCAGTAGGCGCAATTTACAGACTTCTGCAAAGCCTTTGATTCAGTGGTACATGACAAACTACTGTTAAAACTAAACTCTTACGGCATTTCCGGATCCCTTTATAATTGGATTACTGCATTCCTATCAAACAGGCAACAAATAGTAAAAATAGGGAGCGCTATATCAAACCCTGATCCAGCCAACAGTGGTGTCCCCCAAGGCAGTGTTTTAGGACCTATACTCTTTATACTCTATATAAATGACCTCTTTGATCACCTTATAAGCAACTGCGTCCTCTTTGCGGATGATGTAAAACTATTCAACACCACCAACAATGTTACTGTTCTTCAAAGTGACCTTGATTATGTGTCTGAATGGCCAAACATTTGGTAACTCAAAATCTCGACCAACAAATGCTCTGTCCTACACATTGGTAAAAAAAATCAGTTCACCAAATACAAGCTAGGTGGATATGACCTCGTTGATGATGCTTACTCTGTCAAGGACCTTGGAGTACTCATATCTAATGATCTAAGCACTAGAGCTCACTGTAACAGCATTGCCAAAAAGGCATTAAGAGTTGTATATTCAATCTTACAAAGCTTTTCCTCTGGAAATATTGAATTGCTAACTAGGGCATTCAAAACCTTTGCTAGACCAATACTCGAATGCAGCTCATCTGTCTGGAATCTGCACTGTATATCAGACATTAATACAATTGAGCAAGTCCAGAACTATTTCACAAGAAGAGTACTACACTCCTTTGCTCGCAACAGAATATATCCTATATCACCAGGCTTGAAATTTTGGGCTTGGACAATCTTGAACTACGCCGCCTGCGGTTGGACTTAAGCGTAACACACAAAATTATCTGCTACAATGTCCTACAAGTCAATGACTACTTCAGCTTCAACCATAATAATACAAGAGCACACAACAAATACAAACTCAATGTTAACCTCTCCAAACTTGATTGCAGAAAGTAGGACTTCAGCAACAGTGGACAATGCCTGGAATGCACTGCCTGACTCTGTTGTTACATCCCCAAAACCTCACTCCTTTAACCTCAAACTATCCACTATTGACTTCACCCGATTCCAAAGAGGTCTGTAAGGGGCAAGCATAAGTGCACCATCATGCCTCCTGTCCCGTCCTATTGTTCCCATTTATTTGCACCTATTTCCTGTATTCTTACCCATGTTTATACTTATACCTATTATCTTGTAAGCAATTGACAAATCAAATAAAATGAAAAAATAAATAACTTTTGAGACAATCCTCTTGGGATATACTGACTGACCTAAAATCATCCCGCAAAAATGAATGACTGATGGTTGGTCTAACTGTTCTCAATCCTCAATCTTAGTTCTTAGATTTTGCAAATTATGTCTTATTTCTGTTCCCAAGATTGTATAACTTCTACCTTGCCATGTTTGGCCCATTTTTTTAAAGATTGCGCCAACGGGAAATGACTAATAATGTGGCTGATGAGAAATGGGTATTTATTGGTTCTGTATTTGTTCTTTTAGGGATGTAAGTGATGAGTAGATGGCTGTAGGATGGGATAGGATATGGACAATGAATTTTAAGAAACCACACTGAACTCAACTGTATAGAGGGGGAAATCAACCTGACTGGCTCCTCAGAGAACAATAGAGATTTTGAGGAGAGTGAGCTCCATTAGCAGTGCCTTTTAGGTAACATATTGCAGAAGGTAGTTGCATTATATGAGAAGTCAGTGGTTGTGGTATTATAGGAGAAGATAAAGGGATTTTCTGGAATGCTGAGAAGAGAAGTGCAAAATCAGTGGGAAGGAAAGACAATAGGAAAAGGAATTTCCTATTGGAAATTTCCTATTGGAAAGGAATTTATTGTAGGGGTGGTATAATGTGGAGTTTAGAATCAGAAGTGGAGTAGGTGCCAAGCACAGTTTCTTAGACCAAAATCAAGTAAGGTAAACTGGAGAAGTTATGTTGAAATTTGCTCAGATATATCTTTGAGGTCTGCACTATTTTTTTCAGATTATTTAGCATCATTTATTACTCAATTTAGGGACCAATTTGGTGGTAATGGTTAAGGCATCAAACTAAAAACCAGAAAACCATGACTTCTATTCCCGCCTTATGTACAAAATCAGCTGGGTGACCTTATTTATTTTTATTTATTTGATTTGTCAATTGCTTACAAGATAATAGGTATAAGTATAAGCATAGTTATGAATACATGAAATGGATACATATAAGAAAAATAAAAAGAAACAATAGGACAGGGATGGTAGGCACATTGGTGTGCTTATGCATGCACCCTACAGACCTCTTAGGAAAGGGGTGAGGTCAATAGTAGACAGTCTAAGGTTAAAGTTTTTGGGGTTTGGGGAAGAAACCACAGAGTCACGTAGAGTATTCCAGACATTGACCACTCTGTTGCTGAAGTCATATTTCCTGCAATCAAGTTTGGTGCTGTTTACCTTGAGTTTGTATCTATTGTGTGCTCTTGTATTGTTATGGTTGAAGCTGAAGTATTCATTGACAGGTAAGTCATTGCAATGTATGATTTTATATACCATACTTAGATTAAACCGAAGACGGCGTAATTCAAGGTTTTATAAGTCTAGAATTTCAAGTCTGGTGGCATAAGGTATTCTGCAATGAATAGAGGAGTGGAGAACTCTTCTTGTGAAATATTTCTGGACTTTCTCAACTGTTTCAATATCAAATACGTAATGCGGGTTCCAGACTGATGAGCTGTATTCAAGTATTGGTCTAGCAAATGTTTTGTATGCTCTAGTTAGTAGTGTCATATTACCAGAGAAAAAGCTATGTAGGATTAGGTTAACAACTCTTAATGCCTTTTTGGCTATGTAGTTACAGTGGGCTCTAGCACGTAGATCATTAAAGATGAGTACTCCAAGGTCCTTGACAGAGTTTGGATCATCAACAAGGTCTTGACTATTCAGCTTGTATTTTATTTTCTGATTATTTTTGCCAATATGTAAGACAAAGCATTTATTTGTTGAGATTTGAAGTTGCCATTTGTTTGACCATTCTGATACATAGTGGAGGTCTTTTTGAAGGGTAGCAGTATTTTCTGTGGTGTTGAATAGCTTTACATCATCAGCGAAGAGAACGCAGTTGCTCTTAATATGATCACAGAGGTCATTTATGTGTATGAAGAGAGTTGGTCCTAGAACACTGCCTTGGGGGACACCACTGTTGACAGGTACAGAATTTGATAGGACGCTCCCAATTTTGACCATTTGTTGTCTGTTTGACAGGAAAGCTTCTATCCAGTTATGCAGGTGTCCAGAGATACCATAAGATTTTAGTTTTAGGAGTAGTTTGTTGTGTACCACTGAATCAAAGGCTTTACAGAAGTCTATGTAGATTGGGTCTATTGTTTTGTCCTGATCGAGTTGTGTAGTCCATATGTTTTTGCAGTGTAAGAGTTGCAGATTACAGGATAGTTTTTTTTCTGAAACCAAATTGTTTATTAGAGAGTAGGTTGTTTGTCTCTAAGTGGAGGATAATGGATTGGTTAATAATTGATTCCATGACTTTATAGGTGATGCAGCATAAAGAGATTGGTCTGTAATTTTCAGCTAGGCTGGGCTCTCCCTTTTTGAAGATGGGGATGACAGTGGCTTGTGACCATAGGTTTGGTAAGGAATTGGTCCTGAAAGATTTTTCAAAGATTATGCTTAGAGGGTTGCCTATGGCAGTGGATAGTTTTTTTAAAAAAAGTAGGCACATATTATGTCTGGTCCAATAGATAGAGATGGTTTTAGATTGTGTAGTGCTTTTTCAACATTGCCTTCTGTAAAATCGATATGTATTGGATCATTGTAGTTGTCTGTGGATCGACTAGGAAATACTGGGCATGATCCATTGCTGTTTATAAATACTGAGCCAAAGAATGTTTTAAAGAGGTTGGCTTTAATGGTGTCATCATTGCAGTTTTTACCATTAGGTCCTTTCAAGGGTGGGATGGACCTTGAGTCTTTTAATTTGTTGTTTACAAAATTGTAGAAAGTGCAGGTGGAATTGGTGCATAGAAGGTTTTCCTTAGGCTGGTTGTTTTTTCTCAGTCTTAGCAGGGATACAATGGCACTTTTGAAAACTGCAGGGACTTGTCCAGACAGTCCAAGAATCAGACACAACTGAATGAAAAAAAAAGTAACCTACTCCATTTGCAAATCTTTGCTTTTCTCCAAATGTTGAAAAACTACAGCTTTTATCAGCCATAACTGCCTTTGCCTAGGGAACCCAAGGTTTCAAAAAACCCACCACATGAGAAGAAAGATAAAAATAGCCACATAATAATAATCTAGAGATGTATTCTTCATATGCAAACACCAGATGCTCAACGGCAAACTTCATACAATAGTGCTAAATAATGCGCAAGAGATCGTCAGATACCAGCACTAAATCAAATGGACAAGGCAAAATGCATCTGGGATGCTTAAGATTTTTCAATTTAAAAAACAAAAATGAGTAGAACGTTCTCTTCCAAAATGGATTGTGTCCTTGTGATAATTTCAAGGAGAAAGTTTAAGTTTCTGATCTGATATAAAAGGTATTCTTCATGAAAGAAAATTGTGGTTTTTTTTCCTTTTCCTCCCCACTAATGTCTAGGGTTAAACTGTGCTGGCTATGTTTTGATTCAAGACTTTAAAGGAGACCTTTGGCTTAGTTTAATTAAATTACATCTTTACAAAGTCAACAAATGCTACACTGTAAAGTTTTCCCATCTGAGGATTCTACTATGTTTTAAAATCTCTAATGATCAGTTCCTTTAAAAATATTTCACTTTTTCTAGATAAACAAATTATATTCCCCCTAATCTATAGCAGGGATGTCAAACTCGTGTCATCATGGCATAATCACATGATGTATTAGTACTTCCCCCCCCCATTCGCTAAACCAGGTGGGGGCAGGGCCAGCATGTGACTCATCCAGCCTACAGGCTGTGAATTTGACACCTCTGATCTATAGGAACAAAACCTGCTGACTTCTGAAATGGAAGGTAGTTGTCCCAATCTAAAAGTATCTACAACTCCATGTCTTCTGATTTATTGAAAAGAGATAAAGAAGATTCTTTCTGCCTTGCTTTTCTTAAAGTATAAACCAAAGCAGTTGTGTTTAAAAATCACAAAAATAAAAAAATTACCCAGAACAACAAATCCTCATCCACATACAATGTAGAGAAACATACCGAAACTTTTTTAAAAATGTGCCCAAATGTCTTTGTGCTCGACTATCATCAAAGAAGTTTGAAAGGAATAGATTTCCTGATGTTTACATTTAGGATGGTAGGGTTAATCTCAAACTACAACCAAATTACAAGAGGTAATCTTCCATAAATGAAAGGGAACCTTATGCTTCGTAAATTGACTTTATTGATATAGTTTTCATGCACCATATCCCTCTTAAGATTTTTAAATTCCTCTGTGTGCATATATAAGTTTCATATATGAGCTGTGCCAGGCCAATAAACATGGCTATTTTTTCTTGTTTCATGTACCAATAGCCATTTAAATTACTGTGGTATAGATGATGAATAATGCTCCCATTTCCACATTTCAGGGAATAGACTGACTTATGGGACACAGGGGAGATTATATCACTTAAACAACCCTGCCCTCAAACAGAGAACTCACTTCCAGTCCATCTAACTACATATGCACTTCTTCGATGATCCAGACATCATTTAGAATTAAATCCAGAGTGAGATATGATCTTGAAAAATACTTTCACATGCTAATTGTCAAAAATATTGAGTAGGTGGTTCTCTTGAAAAACAGAAATGTCTGTGAGCAAGTGGATCAATATAGTAGCTCATTAAGCTCAGCCTTCAATTTTTAATTCATGTTCATTAACATTAATTTAAACACATTCCTTTTTAATTAAAAGTTTAGCAGATAAAATAAAGGGTCATGTCCCTCTGATGTGCTGATATAATACAGTTCATTACTTTCCCAAATTATTTGGGTACCAATGCTGATCCACTAGCATTATATGGAAGAACAATGAAAACACATTGTTAATACTGTGTTCTTATGATATGGCTATATTAAACATACTATATTAAACATACTAGTATGTTTCCTGCAGGACTAGAGAGCTTTGTTAGAGAAAAGCTCTCCATTTATTTGCTGGGATCTTGAAATAGGGATCCTGAACCATGGTTTCTTATTATATTCCTTCAAGGCTGGCTTTAGTCAGAAGACAATTCTGCAGAGCCTTCATTTGATTCAAGGTTATTATATCATAAAGCACTTCTTCTCTGGTAGAAAATAATAGCTACGCTTAATTTTGATTGAATGTCACAATGAGTAATGAATAAAAGCAAAGATATTTTTATGACATTCAGATGGGGATAAAAGATAAGTGTGCTATATATCAGCACTCATTAAAGCAGCCATTCCACTTCTTAAAAAGAAAACTTAGTTGGGGCATAGACATAGATGAACCCAAAGGTTTCTTCTGGAAGTATCTCAAAACATTTTTAAATGTAAAATCTTGGTTTCTTAACACCCTAGTTAACAATTTCAATCCCATTATAATTTACAAGTCTTTTCACTGGGTTGAAATTGATTAACTGTTTAATAGATCTTGGATAGTTATCTTGTCTGTAAAAGTAAACACCTATTCATTCATATATTTGCAGAAGTTATATACAAGTTATTGTAGGAGATAACCAGGCTGAGCCTGAGGATGTAGTCAAATGCATCATCAGTCTGGAGCCCCTGGCCCCTGAAAGAGTTCTAAGTCCACCACCACCATCTGCATTGAAGTCATTGACTTTAATCTGGCAACTATTTGCCTTGACTGTGAATAGTTCAGATTCTTGTGTATAGTAACTATAGAATAAACTTTCAGTAGTTTTGAACTCTATCTGGCTCCCATTTTCTTATACCTGCCTGACAGTTACCCTGTATGAGACAGATCTGGTACAGTGTAGATATTTTCACTGGAGAAATAATATTGATATATGTAATTGGTAAAGCCATGATGTTATAGTTAGAAACCAAGATCATAATTCCACCAAAATTCAACTGTAAAATAAATGCACCATCAATGTTCACATAACTTTCATATCATCAACCGTAGCAAAATATAGGCCCAACAGGTCAGTTAAAGAACTTCATAAAATGATGGAAATGTTAACAATGTAAATAAAACTAAACTGTGGGGCTATGCAACTGTTTATTTCTTATAAATAGATCATTCATTATAGTCATGAGGTTTTATTTCTAAGTAGAAATGCATAACACTAAACAGATGTTTTTTTAAGATCACATTGGGTGAAATTCTAAAACTGCACCTTGCAAGTCTCATCCATAGATATTATTTGAGGGGGAAACGCCATAGGAAAGGAAAATAGGAAAGAGACTTTTCCCTACTAATTCTAACATTACTCAACTGTGCAATTTGGTGAATGAATTCTACTGGAAGCTAAAAGAGTTTCATTTGCAATTCACTTGACTTTTTGGCAGCCAAGTATGCCTCAGCTTTGTTGTCCCAGCTCCTGGCATTTGGCACTACTATTTAAAAATGGATAACAAGCTTATATCTCAAGACAGTGGCAATTAAATCAAGGACTGTAGTTAAGTGGCCATCATCATTTAGATATTGTAACCCTAACATTTATAATTCCTGCCATTTCCTGATTTTTAAACATGTCTGATATTTATGGTTTGAGAAGAAAATTCTGGGGGGAGGCAGCACAGAGCCATTATGTTATCTCAGTGGTCTTTAACAGCCACAAACCTATAATAAATAGCATTCCTTTTGATCATCTTGATACCCTCTGCTTCCTTGCCATAGTCAAAAATAAACTCCTACTGAGTGCAAAAGTTGGGTCACTGTTCATCAGGAGAGCATTTGATGCCCATCATGTTATTTTGTAGGAATGCTGATTTGATCTCCTAGAGTTTATGCACTCTTAATATAAGCAGCTGGCTGGCAGAAAGGCTGGCACCATCCATTGAATTTATGTGAAGCATCGCCACTGGTTATCTGCAATCAAATGTTAATTTAGTCTTTGATAGAATATATTAGCATGATAACTCACAGAACAGTTTTCATATGCTAATTCAAAAGTTAAAAAAAATGGGATTAATGCACGCATCAATATGAAAGTGACCGGATGCCTGACATGACATAGCTGATCAAAGTTGCACAAATTATGCACAAATTTATTAACAATGAGAGATGCATATTTTTCTTCTCTTGCCAGAAATTGCATGAAATTTAGTTAGAAATTGGAGTCTATAACAATGAAAGCATAAAACTATGCGCTTTATTCTTACCTTAAAAAATGTTATTGGGTTTGGCCAATAAGAATTTTAGAACCTATTCTTCCAAAGAATTGTCATGAAGTCTGAGATGCTTAAAGAAAAAATCCTATCTTTGTTTTAAAACTATTTGTTCTGAAGTTGGAAATGCAGAAGAGAATTTTTCACAAGGAGAACATTCTCTCGGTTGAAGCCTTTCTCTCTCTATCTTGCTAAGCCTGGCTGGAATGCTTTAGCAAACTTGCATGCTTGGTAATAATGTCTTGGAGGCCAAACAAGGAGCAATGGCCTATTCTGGTAGACTATGTTAGACCGTGGGAATGAGACTCAGGACACCAGCATAGTAACCAGTCATCTTTACTTCTCTCTAGGACTGCGCGCCGAAGAAACCGCAGCAGCCCTTTTACAGTTGGGCTGCTCACAGCTGTGGCCAGTGATGGCTCTTCAAATTTCCCACCACCACAGACTGACCAATGGCAGGTAAGCATGTTAATACATAACACCCCTCCCCACCTGGTCCGGTCAGTGCTGCCTTATCCCATGTTGTGCTAAAAATCCCTCAAATTCTGTTGCTGTGACTTGTGGCCCGTTGTCAGATTCAATTAAATCCAGCAACCCATGTGTTGCAAAAAAGTTTCCTGAGCTGTCTAATGACAGCTTCCATCATGGTGGAGTGCATGATGCTTACCTCTAGCCATTTGGAGTAAGCGTCTACGACTATGAAAAATGTGTGTCCTTTGGTTGGGTCCGCAAAATCAATGTGTAATCTTTGACCATGGTCCCCTTGGTGTTTCCCATTCGTGTTTTGGCACTGTAGGGGATGTTGGTCTAGATTCTTGGCAGCATTTACATGCTGTCACCCTATTTCTTTATCCATCCCTGGCCACCATACATAACTTCTTGCCAGGGATTTCATTTTTACAATACCCGGGTGTCCCTCATATAGCATTTTTAGTATGCTTTCCCTTAAAACATCGCCCCATAGTGTGCACCCCTTCAGCATTGAGAGTTCTGTTTGTCTATTCTGGAATGGTTTGGCATTCTCTTTGATTTCAGTCTCTGGCCATCCTTTTCCTACCCAATTTGAAATTTGCAGGACGGTTTTGTCTCTAGTCGTTTCCCTAGCAATGTCTGCTGCTGTTATGGGTAGGTTTTCTAATGATTCTATTTGGAGGCTCAATGTGGTTGGTACTGGGTCTTCTTCTAAGGTAGGGGCAACAGCTAAGCGCGTCAGCATGATTTATGTTCTTTCCGGGTCAGTATGTTAATTGGTAGTTGTAGGCACCCAAGAATTCCAACCACCATTTCATCCGGGGTGACAGTATGATAGGTGTGGCTGGTGGTCTGTGACTAGGATGAAAGTCCTCCCATAGATATATTGGTGGAAATGCTTGATTCCAGTGACAGCGCCCAATGCCTCTTTGTCTAATTGGCTATAGTTCCACTCTGGCTTTGACAGAGCTTTTGAATAGAATGCTATGGGTGCTTCTTTCCCATCTGGTAATATGTGGCTGAGGACAGCACCAACACTGAAAGGTGATGCATCACAGGTTAGGGTTATTGGGAGTGTTTCACTGTATTGTATTAATATGCGGTCTGATGTGATCAAGTTTTTTATTTCCTGAAATGCCATTTCTTCCTGTCGCCTCCAGGCCCAAGTTGCTTTCTTGTCAAGCAACCAGTGTAGTGATTCCACAATGGTTGCTTTCTGTGGTAGGAATATATTATAAAAGTTAATGAGTCCTAAAAAGGCTTGCAGATCAGTTTTATTCGTGGGTCTGGGGGCTTCCTTGATTGCTCTGACTTTGTTTTCTGTGGGGCAAATTTCTTCACTGTCTATAAGGTATCCTCAGAATTCAACTTTGCTGGCGGCTAATTGGCGCTTCTCCTTTTTCACTTTTACTCCCGCCTCCTTGAATTTACTTAGGACTTCCCTTAGGCGGTCTGGATTTCCACTTTGCGTGGTCAATTGGCTCTAGCACCCCTTGTGCGATGAGTTTATGTAATTGCTCATTGATCTTTGGTTTTAGTGCAAAAGGAACCTGCCTCGCCTTTAACCGTATAGGGGTTATGGTTGGGTTTAGGTTAAAGGAAATTGGGGACTCCCGGTATTTGCCCAGCTCTCTGTTGAACACATCTTGGAATTCTTCCATCAGGTCCTCTTCCCACTCTGTCTCGGTGATGCTATTTATTCCTGTGACTTCAATTCCTAATGGTGCAAACCATTTGAGTGACAGGAGGCTGGTCGATTTCGGTCAACTATGGTTAATGAGAGGACTCTGATGTATTTTTTGAATGTTACCTTGAATTTCCTGGTGCCCACTACAGGGAATTTGTTCCCCTGGAAGTCTTTCAGTGTCAGTGTTTCTCTTTTGAGTCCTTCCCAGTTTATATCTGGTATCAGTCTTACTATAGTGTCCCATGATACCATTGATAAATATGAGCCTGAAACTACTTCCATCTGGCAAGGTTGGCCTTCTATGATGACCTAGACATATACTTTCCTGGAGTTTGTTGTGTTTGTGTCCGATGGTCACCATCTGGTGTGTTTCATCTCTTCCATTGCTTGCCTCTTTTCCTTGCCTGTTTCAGTTGTCTTAGTTCCAATGGCTCCCTGTTTGTTTCTCCTTCTCTCGGGTGTGAATGTGTTCCATCTTTGCCTAGGGCCATAGTTTTTTCTTGCTCAGCATGCCCTAGCAATATGTCCCTGCCATTCACAATGTTTGCAGATTGCATCTAGGAAATGGGACTCGAAATGTGGATGGTTCCCCTCACAGCTGGCACAATGAAATTCCTTTCTTTTTCCATTCCCTTCTGCTATGTTCCGAGCAGAGTTGATTTACACCTTTGTCTTCCTCCTCGTCTTCCAATGTGGACTCAATGTCCTCACGGTGGTTGTTGTTGGTGGTGTTTGGGGTTTCTGATGTCACTTTATTCATTTTGCGCATGGCGGCCACCGATTTCTGCATTGTTTCTGCCACGGTAGCCTCTTCTATTGCTTCTTTGAGTATTATTTTGGATTTTGTTAGTAATCGGCCTTGTAGTATAAGATCTCTCTGTCCCAGGACCACTCGGTCTCTCATGGTCTCATTCATGTTTAGGTATTCGTATGCACCAGTGATGTCCCTCAGGGTTGCAATGAAATCACAGATGCTCTTGCCTTCTTTTTGGTCATGCCGATAAAATTCATGTCGTTTGATGGGACAGGAAATGGTTGGTATGTAGTGAGCCCTCAGTATTCTCTCCAGGTCCGGCCAGGCCATTGTTTTCAGGTCAGTGGGTGCTGCTAATGTTTTGACCATCTTGAATACAGTGGGACTGCAATGTGTGAGGAAGACGGCTCTCATCCTGTGTTCAGAGATGTTATTGAGGTTGCTCCCTTCAAGGAACATGAGAAATTGGTCAGTATATGAGTCCCAGTCTTTGGTTGCTGGATCGAATGGTGTGGGTGGCGTGTTATTTCCGGCCCTTTTGTTTTGATGAGTTGCCGATGTTCATTGGTTGCCACGTGCTTGCTGGTTCCCTTTATCTCAAGATCCCACCCACATCACCAGTGTTCGATCATGGGAATGAGACTCAGGACACCAGCATAGTAACCAGTCATCTTTACTTCTCTCTAGGACTGCACACCAAAGAAATGACGGAAGCCCTTTTACAGTCAGGCTGCTCACAGCTGTTGCCAGTGACAGCTCTTCAAATTTCCCGCTGCCATGGACTGACCAATTGCAGGTAAGTATGTTAATATATAACAGACTATTTTGCTTCACCCAAAGCATTCTATTTTGTTGTAATACAGAAGAAACAACAGTGTAGCTAAAGGTTTTGGATTTTTTAAAATCTCTACCACATAAGTGAAACTTTGAAATCTCTACCACATAAGTGGAACCAGCAAGAGAGAAGAAATGGTGGGAAGGAGACAAGTTAAAGGGTTGTTTTTTAAAAAATGAGCAGATCAAGCTGAAGGCTGCAGAAATTGGAAGATGCATTCTTCCAATGCATCCTTAAAGGCAGGGATGGGCAACTATGAACCCTTTAGAACTTGTGGAATTCAATTCCCAGAATTCTGGGAACTGCTGGCTCATGAATTCTGGGAATAAAAGTCCACAAGCCATTAAGAGGCTATAATTACTCACTGTCCCTCCTTCCATCTGGTCACATGCTAGAAAGAGTTCCAGAAGCCCATCTCTCTGTGTGTCCTTACCTTGTTAGGTTATTTGGAAAAGTCAAAAGGAATAGGCCTAGATGCCAAGAATAAGCTTCCTCTGTTTTTAAACACAGGGATGAATAGAATATAATGAATTCCTCTGATGAACACTGATGGTGATGAGAGAAGCCAGCATCAGAAATAATACAGGTCCTGGAGGTGTTACTATGACAGCATGCTAAAATATTAATATGACTGATATCTATAATCTGCATGTCAATTGCTCAAGAGCTGCATTAATTGTGAATTGGTATGATGAGAATGTGTTTTACCATGTACACCTCTGCATTTATTTTAAACATGTTCACTTTCATTTAAGAGGGATAGCTTGCTTCCTAATAATTTGAAAACAGAGCAGGTAATTTTCATGTTTTTTTTAATTAAAACCAACTACTGAAATGGACAACCATATCTGAACTCTTTAAGCTTTGCTTCCAATGTCATCTCTGTTTGAGCTTATTTCATTTCCTAGGCAAATAGCACATCTGAGAGCTCTGTACTGCCACAAACATATCCCTTACTATTTATGTTATGAATGGTGAAGTACCTTGGGCTTATAAAAACGGCATGACAGCTATTCTAGAATGATGGATAATCTCCTTGCATCTATAACCTACAACAGCTACTTAGCTCTTTGGCTCTCACATCTAATTAATTGATGAGGATTCTAACCAAGTGGGGAAAAGGATATATAGCCCAACTAGTTGTGCCAAATTGGCACAGAACAGGAAACACAAAGAGTAAGGCTGTGCAGAGAGTGGTAGGGATGGCAGAAAACTTCTTTCTATTCAGAATATAGCATATAAGTGATGCTGAACCAGGATCTGCAGTATACTACATCCTCTCTATGACTCTATCATTTTCTTTGTTACCTTCTGAGAGGAGACTTCAGTATCCAAAGCAGAGCAACTAGATTCTGTACTAGCTCATTCCATAACCCACCCAAGGGGGGAAGGGTAGCAGGTACCTTTATGCGCTCATGCACATGTGTAAATGGGACCATGAGTATGCACATGACACAAATGGGATTATGATCATGTGCAATAGTCACAGTGATGCTAGTGCCTATGCAATGCTTGCATGATGATTGTGGAGGGTACACACACACTGGCCGGACACATGGTCCAGTGGCCAAAGGGCCATGGCCCTGTAGTGACCACAGGTTGGGGACTACTGCCATATAGTATCGACCTTGTTAATTCTCAAGACTCTTTTTTCTGCTATGCATTCAAAATGGAATGTGAGATATGTATGTGTGTGTTTGTATGTATATGTTTATGTGTATGTATGTATATGTGTGTGTGTGTATGTGTGTGTGTGTGTGTGTGTGTGTTTGTATTTTCTTTTGAGAGTGCACATCAGAATTTCATTTTTTAATGTGTGCCAGTGTGTTCACAGAAAAAAGTGACAATAAAGTTAGTAGGGGAAAAAAGAACAAAGAACTAGTTTGGTCTTCAGGTAGATTTTTTTTTTGTTCAGGCCATATTTTAACCATCAGCTAAATAGGTCAGATAGTAGAAAAAGGCATATGAAGCATATCAAGATCCCAAGTTCAAGGTGTGCTAAGGCAGAAGAAGGAGAGAAGAAAGTATTTGGCAACCAGCACAGCAAGACATTCTCCCTCTTTTGGGAGAAGAGCTACTTCTGAGTAAGGGTCAAGGGTTAAGAGGCAAGAAAGTGTGGTGCATTTTTCCTTGTAGTATGATGGGGGTACAAACATTCAGGAGTTCAGCCAATGTGGATAAGAAGAGGTGAGAAGGTTCACTTATGGGTGGAAGGGTCGAGGTTTAGAAAAAATGGGAGCCAGGAAGAGAATGAATGACAAGAGACCAGCTACAGAATAGAGATGTTCTACAAATGTTATTAGAGGAAAGCCTATTTGCCTACAGAAAGGGTAGTCTTGGCCTGTATACTTTTGGAAATACACTGGACTTTAAGTCTCAGAGACAGACAGGGCTGAGATTTTCACCCGAGTTCAGTAGCTATTGTTTGAAGTCCCTGCAATAACATTGTTATGCATCTATGTGCTATTTATACTCTAGAGTTGTAAAAAGTCCACAATTGAAGGCAGGTTGTTTTTTTTCCTCCAAAAACTAATAAGAGTTCCTGTTTGGGAAATTTACTGGGAGATCAACTCTTGGGGATCAGCTTCTGTTGTAGGGCAGGGGTTACATACATTTTCAAAAATCTTGACACCTGGGAAGTGATCTTGAAAATGGAAGCAAAAATTGTACATTTTTGCCTATCTTTTATTTGCTTTGTTTCTCCCCTTAATACCTTGTTCTGTAATAGTGTTTTGATGTTAAAGTGTTGATTACATGCAACACACTGAAATCTTTATGTCTATTTGCAAGAAGCTTCTTGAAAAGAAATCATTCAACTGCGACTGAGACATCAGTTTTGACTGTGTAGTTTATTTTCTGTGATATATTATTGCAGGGATGGCTAGATTGCCTTCTTTTCATTATTTCTTTATTCCTTTCGTCACATTTAGAAATCTTACATCAAAGCAACAATAAATAGCATGGCAAATAAATGTAGCCAGAACATCAAAACTGGGAATGTTGTGATACATTTGCATTTCATTTCTCTTGAAAATCAAATCACTGTTTCTCATGAACTGAAATCAATTACCTATAGAGGAGTCCATGGTAAGCATTGCTTGACTTGGCTTGAAGACTGTGCTGATCAGTTGGCTCGAGTCTTTACCAGGATTTTCAATAGGTCTTTATCCCAGTCTACTATTCCATCTTGTTTGAAAGCTTCCACCATTGTTCCACTGCCAAAGAAGTTCCCTATCAATAACCACAATGATTACAGACCAGTGGCACTCACTCCTATCATCATGAAGTGCTTTGAGAAATTGGTCTGCTGGCACATCATTTCTGGTCTTCCGCATACATTTGATAAACACCAGTTTGCATACAGAAAAAATAGATCTACAGAGGACGCTATATCCATCACTCTTCACACTGCTCTGACTCATCTAGAACAGCGGGAGGGCTCTGTGAGCATGCTTTTTGTGGATTTTAGTTCTGCGTTTAACACAATTCTTCCACATAGACTAATGTCTAAACTTCTGGACCTTGGGCTTTTTAATTCAATCTGCCTTTGGATTATAGATTTCCTGTCTGGCCACTCACAGAGGGCCAGATTAGGTAATCATACCTCTTCAGCCCTTATTCTTAACACTGGTACACCAAAGGGTTATGTGTTGAGTCCCTTACTCTATACTCTTAATGTGCATGACTGCATTCCCACTCACGTTAGTAATACTATTGCTAAATTTGCAGATGATACAACAGTGATGGGACTTATCTCCGGGGGAGGATGCGTCTGCCTACCGAGATGAGGTGGACCGGTTGCTTTTGTGGTGTGGAGACAACAACTTGGTCCTCAACACCAATAAGACCAAGGAGCTTATAGTGGATTATAGAAGGAACAGATCAGACATCCAGCCCTTGCTTATCAATGGAGACCGAGTGGAGCAAGTGGGCAGTTTTAAGTTTCTGGGTGTTACCCTAAAAGAAGACCTGACCTGGGGTGCCCACATTGCAGCCCTGGTCAAAAGGGCTCAGCAGAGATTATATGACCTGAGGCTTCTCAGAAAACAACAACTGAATGAGAAACTGCTGGTGACCTTCTACTGCTGCACCACAGAGAGCATTTTAACATACTGCACCTCAGTATGGTTTGCCAATTGCACAGTGGCAGATAGGAAAGCACTCCAGAGGGTTAATGTCATTGCCCAGAAGATCATTAGTTGCCCTCTCCCCTCTTTGGAAGAACTTTATAGCATTTAATTTATTTAACTTATTTATAATTTATTTAATTTAATTTATAAGCGATTGACAAATCAAATAAATAAATAAAAATAAACTTTATAGCTCCTGCTGGCCTTAAGAAAGTTCAAAACATTCTCAAAGTTCCATCTCATCCTGGGAACCCTTTTTTTGAACTATTACCATCTGGAGAATGGTACAGAATAATAAAAACAAGGACAAATAGGCTGAAAAACAGCTTCTGTCCCAGGGCAGTAGCTCTTTTGAATTCTGCTATATAGTGCAGTGTTGGTGTGGTGTCAGGGGTTTCCGGTTCAATGTGTGAACGGTGAAGGACGTGTGGTTGTGTTTATTTTCATGGTCATGGTCATGATGTACACTAAAGATGGTGTTTGATTTCATTGTACGAGGTGCAATGACAATAAAGTAAACTAAACTAAATAAAGACCATAATTCTAAGAATTTATCTCTGAGATTCCTTATTTTCCTCTGCCTCCTAGTTCATTTCTTCAACATTTTAGCTTTAGATTTCAAGCCAGTTTGCAAGGTTGCTTTGCTTATTACTGAACTTTCTATGCTTCTCTAGAAATAAATGCACAATAATGACTATAATGCAGGTTATGGGCATCAGACCATTATCTATACTATAAGTGTTAGCTCAACTGGAGCTGCCTTTAGTAGTCTTCCACTGACAATTTTTGTCACAACACATTATGTGCTCTTTAATCATGAAACAGAAGCACTGGGTTTTTTGGAAGGAAAAGTTAAACCATAATGTTGTGGCACATGCTGCTTTAGGCTACTAGTTGCTTAATTTTCATTTCAAGCATCTGTTTTCTTACATTTTCTCAGCAGCAAAAAAAACCCGCTGTTATGCTGATAGTTATTTGTCAAAAGTACAAAAGGGAGAGATTACAGTGTACAATTAAAAAAGTATGAAGTTATTAATAAACAAATCATACATAAAACTGGGATATCAAACTATTCCTTGGGGGAAAATAGATGCCATTTTAATTTTCTACAAAGCTGTAAATCACTTCTTCACATTTCCTTTCATTATAGAAACTGTTTCTTTTTTCCCCTTTAGGTTTTGTAATATATTTTTGCCCATCCTGCTGTTTCTTTTTTATTTTAAAGCCATATATTACCGAGTTCTGGTGCTTTTCTCATAAAAATATAATTCTGAGTAAAACAAATGTCAATTTTTAAACTTAATTACTGAAGCATGAATAAAAACCGTACAGTTCAAATCCACTCCTGTTTAAGCAGAAACCATAGGAATTGTTCCAAGTCAAAGTGTATAGGATTTTTTTTCACTCACAATAGTTTTTTCTTGTTCCTTTGTGTATCAGAAACTAGACTAAAATCATTAGAGGCCTAGTCATAAAAATTATATAAACTGTTGTAATGGAAGATTACAGGAGATATGATGTTAAACCAATTATGAACTGTATTATGTTTCCCTGCAGATCAGTTTTACACCTGGAATGAGAAGAGTTGCTGTTAATTTTGTTGTTGCAACAGGTAGTATCTTATTTCATTTAAATTCTAATAATTCTGTGAATGTGGAGGCACCCCATTACCTAGGAATATCACTTGATTTAGATTTGGCATGACAATGACATGAGTTACAGGTAGTCCTCACTAAACAACCTTTTGTTCAGCAATTGTTTGAAGTTACCATGGTGATGAATAAAAGGACTTCCTACCCAAGGCCGAAGTTATAGCCATTGCAGTATCCACACAATCACGTGATTGAGATTTGGGTGCTGGATAACCTGTTTCCACTTAGAATGGGTTGCCAACACCCCACTCCATCATGCAATCACCATTTACTATCTTCCCTACCAGCTTCCCCAGAAAATCACTGGGAAAGCTGGTAGAGGAGGTTGTAAGCTGCTGCCATCTGGCTGATTCCTGCGACTGTCTGAAAGAAGTCTGTCCCAGAAGCAAAGCTTGGATATCTTCTTAGACTTCAGGACAGCCAGCATCTTTGAGAGTGAAAGAGCTGCTTGTCAGAGGAAATCTGCTCTACATAGGACTGAATCAATCTGGTAGGCAGCTCTTTTGCTCCCAAAGAGGCTGGCTGAAAAGGTCCTTCTCTGCACAGACAGTGGGAGGGAGACTTCTTTGCAGGGCTGGCTAAATAAAGCTCCAATCTTAAAAATCCAAGCCCTGTTCAGCCCACCCAGAGAAGTTTTCTTCTGCAATTTTTCTCCCTGCCCTTCTTTTCCAAAGAGCTCTTTATATATACATGCAGGTCTTGGTGTGTTCAGGTCTTTTCCCATGTAAGATTGAGAGTATCTTGGCAATATTTTGATGAGGTCCCACTCGCCATCTTCAGGCTGCTGCTTTCGGCTTTGTGCTTGTGTATTGGGTTCTTTTTAATCTTGTGTGTCAGGCTTGATTAAAAAGAACTCAATACACAAGCCTGAGGATGGCAGATGAGATTCTGGCAAAACGTCGCTATAATAAAAGCACAAATATTAAGACGTGGGAAAATACCCGAAGAAACCTAAATACCATACGTGTGTGTGTGTGTGTGTGTGTGTGTGTGTGTGTAAGAGAACTCCTTCCCTAGTTGGTTAAGCGCTCCCAGTAAAGGAGTCAATCCAGCCCTCCCAGTAAAGGAGTCTTCTGCACATAGAGTGAAAGAGCTGCCTATGATGTCTCCTTTGGATGACTCCTCCAACTAATCCTCAGAGGCTCATTCTCGAGAGAGAAGGAGTTCATTCCTGGCACATTATGAATTGAGTTAATTATTGATCCCGAATGGCCAGCAGAAAGAGAAATAGAGGCTTTGGCTGGGGACAGCTTGCAGAGCATGCAGGGCAGAGGAACGAAGGTCTATCAGATTGCTGGGGAGAAGGCTTCACCCCTCTTGATGGGCTGCACCAGGAAGCTATTTAGCACAGAAGGCAGAGGGAGGCATTGCTGGGAACAACGTGTGTGGGTCATGGACGTGTGTTTGTTCATGTTTCCTGCTTGACTTTTGAGACTCTGAACTTCTATAACCAGTCAGCTAACTTGGATGGACTTTCAGTTTTTTGTCTGGGGGCTTTGTGTATGTTTATGGAACTTATTTGTTTGGGATGCTTGCTATTTGTCTTATGGACTAATTGGCCATTGCTCTGGGGATTACTCTGGGCTTGCTTGTGGTTGGCTTCATTTGGGACAGTTCTAAAGTCAGGTGAAGAGAAATGATGGAGAATACCAGTAAAACTCTTCATAAATCATGCTGATGAGCATGTGTGAATGAATGGGGTAGCACACTGCCCTCCTAACAACCCATGCAATCACCTAACAACCTCAAATGTGAGAGCTGGGATTGCAATGGTTGAGTCAAAGAGTCACATGGGTGTCTTGCTTAACAATCCTAATGACCTACTACTGAAATTCTAGGCTCAGTTGTAGTTATTAAGTGAGGAATACCTGTGAATCTGCAAGTACAGTATTCATACATACAAATGCCAACCAGAATAATAGAAATACATTTTACAGGAGAAGTACACTATACATTAATATATTTTTTAATAGCAAAGATGAGTTCATTTTAGAACTGCAGCTAAGAATGATCTTAATTTCTCCACTATCACCATCGGTGTGTTACATTTCTTGGGCTGCTAGTGAAAAGAAAATGTCATGCATTTTAGTTGATTTTCATTTTGAAGAGTTTCATTCTATTTTTGTTCTGTTAACAATGAGAAGCTGCTCTGAGAAGTTACTGTTATTACAGCAGCTATTAAAATAGGACCATTATCAACAACTCTATGGTTGTTTTTGTGGCATTTTAAAGAAGTTACCAAAAAGGCTTTTTATTCTGTATTTTAAACAAATTCATTTTAAATGTACTTTGATCAAGCAGAAATAGATGGGACAATTCTAAAGGCTAGAAGATAATAAATGAAATGGTGCATCCTTTGAAAGCTAGAGAATCATAGTTTTCTGTACACACCAGAGAAAAATCTCTCAAGTTACATATGCCATATCTAAGCTGGTGGTAATTTGGCATATTCTGATACAGTGGTTATATTAGGTTTTGGAAGTACAGTTCACAGATCTTGGCTTTGTTTACTCTAGTATTGCCAATTTAGTTCCCTACTAAGAATCAGATTGCATGCACAGAAAGCTTGAGGGAAATATAGTGTTTATTTGTTAATTTATATCTTACATTTATAGCTATTATCTTGTAAGCAATTGACAAAATAAATAAATAAATAAATAAAATAAAAAATAAAAACATTTCTTCCAGGCATTCAGTACTCCATCCTTTTTTTTTCTGCGTAATAATCTTGTGAGATAGGTTGGGTAGAAAGAAAGACCCCAAGTCTTTCTCTGTGCCTAAGGGTACATTTGAATGATGGTTACCTGGTCCTAATTCAGTACTTTAACCACTAACATGTATTAGCAGTATCACATCTCATTTATACTAAGTACAAAAATGATAAGGAACTTCAGATTCCTTGCTGTTTTTTTCCCCTTTGGGAAAATCACAGTGAGACTTCCAGGGAAGTTTGGCAGATTGAAGATGGCTCTGTAAAAAACAGATCTGATGTTTGCAACTAAGAAAAGGGAACTGACAAATAGATTGTCACCTTTGACCCCCTCTGGATAAAGAAAAGATACAAGATCAACCAAGCTGTGCTCCACATGGTTGCTTCTTATTAGGAGACTTCAAAGTAACAGACCTGAGGGGTAGGGGGTGAGAACCTGGAACTGAGGGAAATTACCTTACTTGCTGCATCTGGAAGCAGGGTCTTCCAAAAGAGCTAAATTTGTATTTTCTTTGCTTATAATTTTCAGACATTTCCTATTAATTTCCTTAAAGAAGCTAGAGACTTTCATAATGACAAGGCTGGAAACTCTGGGTGAATACCTTCAATCTTTAATGTAAGAAAATGAAGATGTATCTTTGTACTCTTCAAAAATTTAAAATAAACAGCAAAAAGAAAAAAAAGTTTTGGCTATAGAAACGGATAAAAGGCTCAGAAAATGTTGGAATAATAAGTCTTGAAGAAGATGTTGAAATTAATTTTAAAAAATGTGTGCATTTTCATGAGAAAAAAAAAACTTTTTTATATCAGAGATATAACAAGACAAGCAACATAAAATGGTGTTCAGAGACATTTTTGAAAAACTGCATTGGGATTTTGAATCATTAATGTCAGTTGTGTTGTATCATATTGGGAACCATCTGTTTCCCAGAAAAAAATGCTATAGAAAAAGAAATGCAACAAAGTCTATCTGAGAACACCATGAACAAGAATTTGAAGAAGAATTTATCATTAGACAAAAAAAAAAAAGATGGAAGAGGCTTTAAAAATTAAGAAGGAAATAAAAAGGACAATCCCAGGATTGTTTCTTTTTGCTGGACTTAGAAAAGAGGCTGTTTAAAATTTAGAATTAAAGGGCAAAATGATTCTACCTATAAAAAGAAGGAATATAAAGTTGGGTTATTTGATTAGAGTTATCTATGGGGCATGTTGTTTTGGGCATTTCCTTCTGGATTTGCTAATTTCTGGACTGGAAAAATGTGTGGTGGATTTGCTTATAGTTATGGTGTTTAGGCCAAATTTCCTACAATTATTTTATGTGTACTAATCCTGAACATTTAAATTGGCTTTGTATCTAACTGTCCTTTTATATGTAGTAAGAATTTTTTATGAGATCATTTTTTGTCTTAAAAGAGAAAGTATTGCTCTTTGTTATGTTAAATTCCATCTTCTGTTCACTCTAGGATACTAGGATTACTTTATGCCTTGTCAATGTGGGTTTGCTTATATTTAAGAGTGGGATATAGAATGTTTATTTGAATGGGACATGTTATTTGGGGTGAGTCTTTTTAGACTTTCTAATGTCTGGCATGGAAAAATATTGTATATTGTATTTGCTTACAGTTAACACGGTGTTTAAGCCTTTCCCCCTACAATTATTTTATATATTCTATCTGTCAGCATTTAAATTGGCTTTGTATCTAACTGACTTTCCACTTAAAATAAGGGATATTTGTGAGCTTGTTCTCTTGAAATGAGCAATTGTCCCTTTGTCATATTAACATTTAGTCTTTTATTCACAGTAGAATACTGGGACCATTTTATGCCTTCTAAATGTGGATATGCTTACAGTTAAGACCTGAGATGTGGAATGATGAGTTTTATATCTGTTAATTAGTATTACTATTTTAGGGCTCTGTTTGGACTTTTTGCTGACACCTGGATTGGAGAAGACATTACTTATTGGATTTGCTACAGTTCAGAGATGAGTTATAGGATGAAGACTTTTATATCTATTAATTAAAAGGAGATGAAGGAATAGTAAAATTGTTTATACTTGTCATGATGAGGATAGGAGATTGTATTCTTGAGATTACTTTTTCTTTTTTTTCTATTCTTTGTTTTTTGTCTTTTTGCATCTTTTTCTTTCTTTTCTTTTTCTGATTGTATTATCTTTCACCATTATAATTAAAACTGTCAGTTTAAAAATTATTATTATTATTATTTGAAAATTTTATTTGGGTTCTCACAAAAAAAATCCATAATACAAATAAAACATATTTTTTTAAAAAATAGCATGGTTCCCGGGTTACACTTCTTCATACAGAAACAAATTCAATTTCACGCTCATTCTTGTGTTCTATTCCATTTCTTATTAATGTTTTACATTTTCTACATAGTTTTTCTCCTCTTTTAATTTTCTCAACTTTATTTTGATTATTTCATCTCAATTCAAATCATTATATTTATACTTTTGTCTGTCCTGTTTCAATTTCACATTATTTTTTCTCATTAAACAAATTTTCTCCTGTAGTTACTAATTGGAGTATGATGCCTTTATATCTTTTAATTTTATCCATTCAACTCTTATTTAAGCTTCAATGTATACCTTTAAGATTATAACATTCAATATAATACATAACTTCCAATCGAATTCTGCTTGGTACATTCTTAAAATACACACTATATTCTTAAAAAAAGATTATATATATATGTAAATAAAACACTCATTCCATTCCAATTCAATTCTATCATTAATATTCATTAACATCTTAACATCTTTAACATTTCTTTTCAATTAAATATCATACTTCCTTGGGAACACTTATAAACTTTCCATAATTAATTTTTTCCATATTTCTCTTCACTTATATTTTATAAATCATTAACAATAATTAAAATGTTCCCATCCTTTCCTAATTTAATTCTCTCATTCACTTTATTTCATTTGTTTATTAACAAGCATTTCACTAGATTACAATAAATATTTTACCCATCATTTTAAGCATATTTTCAAAGATTATTTCTATTTGTAATATAACAATACTATCTTATGTACCTTTGCAGAATCCCTTTTATAATTAAGTTTTCACCCATTATCTCTAAACAGGCTTACACTTTCAATTCTTATACCTTTGCCCTGTTTCTCTATATCTTGTTTCTGTCCTTTATAACTTCTTTTCCTTTCCTTCTTCCCTCTCTTCTTCTCCCTCCTCTTTTTACCCCCTTGTCTCTCTACTGCTAATTCTCTCTTCTGTAATCCCCTCTTCTGTTGCTTTCTAATATTATACTTCTTTTTCAAACTATTCTTCTTCTTTTTTGGTTATTTTTTCAAATCTTAAACTTTTCATTCTCTTTCTCCCCTTTCCTTTTCCCCCCACATAAAATTACTTGATCATTAAAGATGGCTTCTTCTTTGTCCCAATGTTCTTGTTCTTCAAGCGTTTCTTGCTGTTTCTCATAGTTCCAGATCTCAATTTCTAAGAGTTGAAATACGAAGCCAAAAGAACCTCTCCCTTCTTGTGCATCTTCTTTGTACTTTTTAAGTTCCATTTCAGTTCTTCTAAAAGTGGTGCCATTTTAAACAGTTTTAAACAAGCACCCAATTGATTTTAGTCATTTAAATGCAGCAACCAAAAATCCAGAGATCACCAAGTAATCCAAATAATCCCAAGCTGTTTCTTCTTGCTTCTTTTTTCAACTTTCTCTTCCTGGGGTTCTACTATTTTGTTGCCAAATTTCAGTTAAAATGTATCTTTGATGAATCTTGTTGAGGTTTTAATTCCAGGCAGTCTCCTCCATTTTTCCAGATCCTGCCCTTTTATTCTTTTTCTCTCCTTTCCTGCTTTTAAAAGCTTTTAAGTATCCAGAAATCTTTATTATCCCTTTGACATTTTATTTTCAGCTTAAATGCCTGTTGATGTCAAAGTGGATTTTTTTTCAATTTCTTGCTTAAATCTCTTAGCTGTCAGTATATAGAAGGGAAGAGAAAAAAAACAAACCAAATCCTTTCCCTTTTCTCTCTACTTCACTGCTTCAAAATCTTCTTTGGGAACAATGTTATTTTTTTATAGTTTTAATACCAGGGTACTTTGCATTGTTGCTTTTGCAGTTTAACCCAGTCAACCAACACTTTCACTTCTTATCTTCCTCCTGCACATTCTTTTCCAGTCGAGTTCTTCTTTGAAGTGGCCATTTCTGACCACCACTTCAACCGCCTTTGGGAAAGGGAGTAATGGCCAGCTGAGGAGGAGAGATGCAAAGGTGTGAGGTAGAGACAAACTTTGACAGGTATTAAAGATTGTTATATTATTTATTTATTTATTTATTTATTTATTAAATTTATTTGTCCCCATCTTGTATCCAATTAAAGAACTACCTTACTATCTTACAGTAATAGATGGTATCAATGAAAGATAATATTTGAACTGTGGAATCCTTGGTGCTCTCTGAGCTTGGTTGTTTTCTTACAGGTATTTCATTACCAAACATGTTTGGTAATGGAATGACTTCAAGAAAAACAACCAAGTTCAAAGACCACCAAGGACTCACAGTAATAAATGATTTCAGGAATCCTTGCTGTTTCTGTTCCTTTATCTTACCCGCTCCAAAAGGCTGCCACTCTGGGAAAAAGTGGGAGGAAAACTTTGATGGTAGAGATGTAATAGCTGACACAACCTAAGGTGGATGGACAGTGTTATTGCCATAAATTATGTTCAGTAGACAAACTAGTTGCAATAATTAATTATATTAAACAGAATAAGGTATCAAGGGCAGCAGTAGGAGCAAAAGCTTGAGACAATTCATCTGCTGTCCAAATAGATTTTATGCATATTTCCCTTATAACTATGGATTGAGTATTGAACCACTTAATCACTGCAAAGAGGTGAAGAGCTTTTTTGTTTCTTGATTTTTGTATCTCTTGGTTAACATTGGTGATTCAAATTTGTGCAGCTGAGATTCAGTCAGGTGATAAGGGATTTTAAAGACCTGGAATTTGAGAAAAGAGTTTTGTTGTGAAGAGCAGAGTGGGAGTTAAAAAATACTCTTAGAACATTATATATAGGGGGAGGTGGGGAAGCAGGAACTAGGGATTTCTTGAGAGCAATCACCACTGGAAAAGGAATTCCCAGATAAGAAAGACACGGTTCATATTCTTTCAATGATAAGTGTTAGGCAACCGGGATAACTCAGTTTCAGGCTGGTCTATTTCAGGGCTTCACGCATCTATAGACCAATGGTTTGGTTGCCCATTCAACTCAACCCAATCATTAAAACAAACACTGCAGAAACCAGATTTTCAATCTCCTCCCAAATAAATCAGTGCTTCCTAAAATATTTTGCCATGATCCCACTTCAGCCATGATTCAGCTTAACTCATTTTAACAGTTTGCATTTCTCCATTAATCCTTCTTTCTCTCTTTTGAAAAAGTTTACAAAACTTCATTAATTGTTAAGCTTTGCTGGTTCAAGCTTTCAGAATAGCAATTATTATATACAAGTGTGTCTACTGAGTTACAAAGTATTGATTATGTAATTAATGTGTAAATGTTTTTTTATTGTGTGCATGGAATTCTGAATTCTTTGTATCACTATATGGGTAGAAGTATGAAGTATGAACAAAGTTTCACAAGAGAATAATTGTACATTCTTTTGGAAACTAATTATGTAAATATTTCAGTTTCTACTTAAGCATATAACTACTGCAGATTCTGACCATCTGCAGTATGATCCATCCTACATTCCATTGAATATCCTCAGCTTACAGTTTACATATGTTAATCGACCAGTTTAAGTAAAATTTCAGACCTTGAAAACAAAGGCCATCTGCCACCTCTGAGCTTGTCTGATCAAGCTTGTCATGTCTTCCACTCAGGCAACTTCCACTCAAAGTTTTAAAAAGTGTCTGTCTGGCCACAATCTCACGCTAGCCTTTTTCCTCCTCTTGTCTATAGCCACAACAGACAGGAAAGAATAAACAAAGAATACATAGGAAAAGATCAGCTTAAGCTCTGTTGGACCAACTCAAGGTTTTTCAGTACCTTTGTTCCTCATTAGCGCCTTGTGAATTGGCTCCAATTCCACACATAATTCCCTGAAATATTCAGGGCTTGATGGGTATATCAGGCTGGCAAAAAATCAGAAAGTTGGAACAAAGAGCTAGAGAAAACTTTTCACTTTTGACTACCACCTAGCACTTTCCCCCCTACAAAATAGGGCATGCCTAGAGGTATTCACAATAGCATCTATCACCCAGAATACAATTTTAGAGGATTTAGGTCATGGCCCAGAGTTATATCCAAACAAAAAATAGTGTTTAAGCATAAATAATCAAATAGATCCCAGGATGTAATGCTGAAAAAAAGGAGACCCAAATTCCAAATTTGCCTAAGTATAATTCTTTTTGACCTAAGATCTATTTTCTTTTAATTCATGTCAAAAACAAAGAATGTGTACTTAACACTTACTCTTTGCCTTGAATTTTTAATTTTTCTTAAGTTCTACTGGCAATAGCAAACCTTTTCTGAAATCTTGTAAAAAGATCTTCAGGGATTAGTCCAGGCACTCATCAGGAATCAACACTGACCCCCAAACACACACACACACACACACACACACACACACACATACACACACAGAGTATAAATTATGGAATATAGCAGTCCAGTTATTGATGCCATTTTATTTTACTTCTGTACACTGTATTTTGTGTGCACAACTTCAGACATATAGCAAACCAATGGCAACAATTATTGAGAATTGAGATTGCTAAAAGAAGGTATAAATCACTGGATTTAGAATTTGCTGCAGCAAATTTGAAGAAGATTAAAGGTACCACAAGATTCCACACCATAAACATGCCAAGAAAACATAATCAAGTGCATTTGGTCACACTTAAGAAAAACCCAGCATGGCATAAAAACATCCATATCATGATTTTGTGTTTCAGATGTTCCTTGGAGTCCTTAGATGAAGGCTCATACAGTACTTGATACCCAAATCAGCCAAAATCATGAAATATATTTATTTTAATTTACTTTAGGATGAGCAATAAATGTATAGTTATTTTTAATGATCCTTGGATGGAAAAGTTAATACAATAGATTCTCTTCCATCAAAGGTGGTATTCAGCACGTTCTGACCAGTTCTGGAGAACTGGTAGCAGAAATTTTGAGTTGTTTGGAGAACTGGCAAATATTACCACCTCCATCTATTCTCTGCCTCCTGAGTCCCAGCTGATCAGCTGGTTTTTTTGTTTGTTGCCCTGCACAGGAGAACGGAGCTGGAAAGCAGGTTATTGGGGTGGGGAGGAATGGGATTTAACAGCATCCTTCCCCTGCCATGCCCACCAACCCATGCCCATGAACCCATGCCATTCCATGCCCACCAAGCCACACCCACAGAACTGGTAGTAATTTTTTTTGAATCCCACCACTGACTTCAATGTATTCAACCTATAATCTCTTTTTGGCATCCTGTCAATCTATAAAATGCTGACCAAACTTTCTGGGTACTCTTCATTTTAACAATAGTCAACCTTTTAATGAGAAAGAGAGAACTGAATTGGCTATGACAATGGTGAAAAGATAGAAGGATCATGTTATACACATGAGCAGAGCCAGGGTGAATTCTTTTTTTTCTTTCTTAGGGGGAGTTGAGATGGTTAACTCATATAAATCCACAGAGAGTAAGAAAGGTGACCTTGATGGAGATACAGTCCGCAGGAACTGTTATCCAGAAAAAAGAAGCTAATGCATTTTTAAAGTCCAGACTGAGATAATATTCAGAAGTGCCTGAGGCAGAGACCACCTTAATCGAAGAACTATAAGAGGAGGAGATGTAGCACAATCAGATTTGCAAGAATCTGTTATTATAGCCAAGCTCAATAAAAGTGCCTTTAGTTTTACAGAGGAGTTGATTTCCTGATCTAGTCTACCTTATTGGACTTTGCACTCCATTGCTTGCGTGATTCTTTTTTTTTGCCTCAAAGTAACAGAAAAGTATGTTGTTGATCATTACATTTGAAGAAAGTGGGAAGGTTAAAAAAAGGACATTATGACTGCATAATCCTCAGACATTTGCCTTTTAAAAATGTGTATTGGGTGTCATTCCATATCTGAACCCACCATTTTGAATTTTGGACTTCTCCCAAGGACACTCCTGCTCCCTATTTGGCAAAATATGATGAAAACAACCAATATAATAGACTTAGCAGAAAATAGACCCATGTAAAGTTTCCACCAGTTTTAGCAGCAAATCTAGGCAACATAGAAAGGAGAAGTAACTTTAGTTCCAATGCAGATTCAAATGTACTGTTGAGAAAACTTGTTTCCTTTTTTTCACCACTCATTCATATATCTCCTCTCATATTTCCTTTGCCAGATTTCTCCTTTTCTTCTCTTTTTTTTCCTTTCATTTTCTTGACAAAGCAAGGCCATCAACGTAGCCTCTATAACACAAAGCTTTTCAGTGGATGTAGGACAATTAATTGAAAAGTTGATTTTCTAACTTTTAAGTACCCAATTCATTAGACCTACATTCATTTTCATATAACCAAATTCTCTGCGGTTTATATATTATTGAGAAAAAACAAAAACAACATATACTTTTTTGCTCACTCTCAGAAAGAAAACCCTATATTTAATATTTTCAACTTCCTCTGTAATAGAAAATAAATAATCCTAAATTCCAGCATCTTAGATAAAAAAAAAAAATTGCTCTGGCTGATTAAATTTGTCACCCGTAAGCAAATAAACAAAAGCTTCACTCTACAAACACCATTTAAGCTAATGAAGGTTGCAAACTGATGAACCTGGAAGCAAATTCATTCAACAAAATGTGAGTTACTTATGAATAAAAAAGC
This sequence comes from Pseudonaja textilis, assembly GCF_900518735.1. Next base: position 1,481,688 of record NW_020769336.1, read on the forward strand.
ATGGTTTGTAAGAGTAGCAAAAAGTTTAATTGCAAGCCCAAAATGTAAAATCTAAACGTATGTGTTGCTGATTTAGAATGGCATTCATTACAATGCACTCCCTGTCTTAGGCCCTTTGTAATTTTAAATGTTGTAATCCTTTTTGTATTCCTGTGTTTCCAGACCACAGTGATGAATATACACTCATTCATTTTTGACAGAGGCTCTGATTGGTTGGCTTCCTCTGTCTTACCTAGTGCCTTTGCCATTCCAATTCTCTGCTTGCTATAATGCAATTTCAGTGCTCAAATGTTACTTGATTAGATTGCACCTATATAATGTTCCATTTGGAGAAACAGTTCACGTATTTCCTAATGTATGTCCTAGGCACCTTATTTTTTTTTTAACATCGACTTTGTTCAGCATCTCTTTTAAGGTAAAGACACAAGGAATAAAGGAAATAGTTTTAAGAATTTGCAGAATTTCACAGGAAATGCAGTATCCATTCTAATGAATGCTGGAATGACACTTATAAATGGGTTAACTGATCCAGTTTTCTACGGGAATCAATGGTCTGTTCTCAAGTCTTTCTGTCATATTTTTGTAGGAATAATATTTTTTTCTTATCTTTTTAAGAAAATATAATGGTCTCAGTTACTAAGGATATTTAATGCTTCTAATATCATAAATTTTAATTAAAAGTTTGTTTTGTGCTTAAACTAACTTTTTGCCTTTAAGAGATTATAATTACAGACTTTGCACCAAGAGAAAACAATATATTTCAATTGTTAGTTGGTGGAACAACATATTATACTATACAAAAAAAATTACACTTGAAATTCTTTAATCTACCAAAAGCCTAAGATGTCTCGAAAAAGTGAGAGAAATCAATTTTGCACCAGCTGACCTGTGTAAAAATAAATTTTTATTACGTTGAAGTGTCACTTCACTTCACTCAGCCATTTTTTAAAGCACCAACTAGATTGAACAGTTGATTTTTCATGGAAATCAGGCACTTTCCCACCTATTCTAATAAGAGAAGTATGAAAACACAACATGCTAACTTAGTTGTAGTATCTAGCAACAACCAAGCTTAGATAACAACACAGGCAAAAGTCACAGGGATGGGTGGAATAAGTTGGAATTTTAGCTGGGAATTTGAATAGCCTATTCCAGGGCAACACTTTAAATTTGTTTCTCTTGATAACTCTGTTTGCAAATCTTTCAGAGAGTAGAAACTCCTTTTGAAACACAATATAAGAAAGAAATTGGGAGGATCATGAAAAGGAAAACATATAACATCTATGATAATGTTCCCCTAACTGTGCAGAAATGTTGGTAAGATCCTTTTTTTTTATTGGCGGGGAATTAACATCTAAGGGTTAGAATCTTTTGACTGGTATGAGGTATCAGATCTTGCTTTTAGCAACACTATGTATTCTTTTGTTATTTTGCTGACTTGAAGTTTTTGTAGTTCTTTCTGTCAGGTTTTCATTTAATATCAAGTAAAAACTACTTCTGTTCTCCTATGAATTTAATCTTATGACTTTTCTTGAATGGGTCTTAGTTATCCCTTATCTCTAAGAAATGAATACAGCCAAAAGTGAATTTCACACAAAGCTTCTGTACTTGACACAATTGTGAGCTGTGCGGCTTTCCTAAGGGATACCCTCTTCCTTAAAAATCATCTACAAAAGATAGAGGATTAGAACCTGGAGTGTCCGTAAATCCCTTTTAACCTAACAAATTGGCCAAAATTCTATTATGTAATTCCACAATTCTTTTTTCAAGGACTGTGTTGAGGGAAATATTGGGTTTTCCAGTAATGCCATTCAAAGACAGACATTTACTGCTTTTAAATTTCTTGGAATTCTGTGTCTATCATTGTTGTCACAAGGCCAGGTCTGTGGAATTCCAAAAATCTAGACAAGGCCAGGTTGCCTACCTCTGTTCTAGTGAGATATGGTATCATCCTCTATTGGAAGGCAAAAAAACCAAAAACCTCTATGACACATCTGCTAGCTAGGCCACACAGCAACCACTCCTTTCCTCACATTCCATAGGCAAAAGCTTCCCCAGCCCACATGCAGAGTTTCAAAAAAAAACCCACCCACTTAAACCTTTTAAAGCTGAAATTGACAAAGTGCAGTCAGCCAGTACCAGCAAATCAATCAGGAAGCAAGACCCCATAAATCACAATATGGAAACCTAAATCACAACATCCAACCCCAGACCTTTGAAATCAAACCCCTCATAAAATTCCACAGCTTGAGAAGATTCCACACTTAGAAAAGTAGAAACCTTTTCACATGATCCTCAGGGCAAAAGCACTTCAGCTCAACATATCCCTCAATATGAACCCACTTTCACTATACACAGCATTGCTCTCAGTTTTCTGACTTTATGTCCACCTTCAGGACCTGTACAGTCCACTATGCTGTCAAAGAAACCATCCTCCACCTCAAGCAAGTTACCCAGAGTGTTTATTTTCATGACCCAGCTTGGAAAATGAACCAACAGAATTTTCCAACACCTCTAAAGTTACTACTTTAATAAAAACATATTGACAAACTTGAACAATGGGCCCTATCCAATAAAATGAATTTTAATGTGGAGGAAAGCAAAGTTTTACACTTAGGCAGGAAAAATCAAAGGTATAAGGACAAATTAGGCAAGACCTGGCTCAAAAAAAGTAACTGAGAGGGATCTTGGAGTTCTAATGGATAATTGAATATGAGCAAGAAGTGTGCAGCAGCAGCCAAAAAAACTAATACAATCTTGCATTGTATAAATAGAGGCATAGAAAAAGGTCACGTGAAATATTAGTACCACTCTTTAACACCCTAGCATGATCACAGCTGGAATACTACAACCAATTTTGGTCACCATACTACAAAAAAAGATATTGAGACTTTAGAAAAAGTTCAGAGAAGAGCAACTAAGATGTTCAAAGACCTGGAAACTAAACCATATGAAGAATGGCTGCAGGTTTTGGGTTTGGCTAAAGAAAAGAATTAAGGGTGACATGCCAGCAGTATTCCAGTATTTCAGGGGCTGCCACAAAGAAGAGGGGGTCAAATTATTCTCCAAAACACCAGAGGCCAGGAGAAGAAACAATGGTTAGAAACTAATCAAAGAGAGAAGCAACCTGGAATTAAGGAGAAATCCAGTGAGGACAATTAACCAATGGCTTGCCTTCAGAAATCATGGGCTCTCCATCACTGGAGGTTTTTAAGAAGAGACTAGATAGTCACTTATCTGAAATGGTATATGTTCTCCTGCTTGAGCAGGGAGCTGGACTAGAAGAACTCCAAGGTCCCTTCCAGCTCTAGTCTAGTCTAGTCTAGTCTAGTCTAGTCTAGTCTAGTCTAGTCT
>NW_020769336.1:1506306-1544234 GCF_900518735.1 Pseudonaja textilis
ATGTATATCAGTGGACTATCTTTTTTCTTTTCTCAATTGAGATCTTTTTGGTTGGATTAAGGTGTGGAATTTGAAGAAACTTATTCCTTTTGTTCTTTTTTCTTTTTTCTTTTTCTTCTTTTTGGCCTTAGTCTTGTTTATTATTATTATTACTGGGTTTTTATTTTTATTTTTATTTTTTCTTGTGGATTACTTTTTAATTGGATTAAGGTCAGGAAGAACTTGAAGAATTTTTTTATTTCATCTTTTTTTTCTTTCTCTTTTTTCTTCTTTTTCCCTTATTATTGGGTTTTTTATTATTGGCTTTTTTTCACTTTGGATTATAATTGGCTACTCTTTTTTTTTAATTGGATTAAAATTTGAAAGAACTTGAAGAGCTGGAATCATCTAAAATGAGTAAGAAACTTATACCTTCGGGTGCCTCTGTGTCTACCTCTGCCTCCCCACCATCTGGACAGCGTTCAATCCAGGCAATGTTAAAGCAAGATAAAGAAAAAGAACAAGAAAGAGTAACCTTACAGATGATTATGCAAGGAATTCAAGATCTTAAGATAAAAACAGATACCATTGAACAAAGAACAGGGAGGACGGAGGAAAAAGTGGAAAATATTCAACAGATGATGGCAAGGTATGAGGAGAGACTTCAAAAAGTCGAAGAAGGGGGTAAACGAAGAGAGGAGAAGATTGGAAATATTGACAATAGACTAACAGTGATTGAACAAGAAAAAAGTGGGATGTTGAAGTGGGAGATGGATAGGTTAGAATTTTACCTTAGATTTCAAAATATAGAAGAAGAAAAAGGACAAGATTTGGCTGCGATAATGATAGGAATTTTGGCGGATGCCTTGGAAATAACAGAAGAGAAGATGATGGATGGAGTAGATGAGATATATCGAGTCTTTATAAGATATGCGATGATAAATAATCTGCCCAGAGAAGTCCATATTAGATTTACCAAAAAATCCATGAAGACACAAATTTTACAAGTGGCAAGAGAGAAGACATTGAAATATAAAGGTAAAGAAATTTTGGTCTTAAAACAAATACCTAGAAGAGTGAGAGAGATGAGAAGAGAATATCGATTCTTGACCAAAATGTTATTGAAAAAGGAGGTGACTTACAGATGGCTGATCCCAGAAGGACTGATGTTCACGTGGCAGGAACAGAGACATAGAATTGATTCAATTGAGAAAGCAGAACTGTTCTACGCAGAATTTTTTGGAGGGAGAGAAGGAGAGGCAGAAAAGGAGGTTTTATTAATTGAACCTCAAGAGGAACAAATGGAGATTGGAAAAGAAGAAGGTGCAGTAGGGGGACAGGTGGATATTAAAGATCAGCGTGAATCAAGACCCACGAGAGTGGTTAAATCTAAATATAAAATATAACCATGGAAGAGAAAAAACTGATTACAATGAATATAAATGGACTGAATTCAGCTGCTAAGAGAAGGAAGATTTTTCATAAATTAGGGAAATTAAAGTTTGATATAATTTGTTTACAAGAAGTACACATTAAAAAGCAACATGAACAATTGTTAGTACAACCAAAATTAGGGAAATTGTTTACCTCTTTGACTCAATGTAAGAAAAGAGGGGTGGTTTTATATATCAAAGAGGCTATTCCAGCAAAACTGATTTATGCAGATGAAGATGGGAGAATATTAATGGTGGAAATAATGGACAACAATAGAAAGATACTTTTGACTGCAATTTATGCCCCGAATGATAAACAGGAAGAATTTTATAAAAAATTACATACCAAGATGGCTGGACTGGACTATGTTAATATAATTATGATGGGAGACTTCAATGGAATCGTGGACAATAAACTTGATTATATTGCAACAATAGCAAAGTATAATAGAAAAACTCTTCCTAAATCTTTTTTTTTAAATGATAGATGAATTAACCCTAAAAGACTTATGGAGAGAAAGAAATGTTAAACTTAAGCAATATACTTTCTATTCAAATAGACATTTATCATGGTCCAGACTTGATATGATTTGGATCTCAACAGACTTAATATCTAGCGTTCAAGAAGTAAATATTGAAACAAGTACTTGGGCTGATCATAACCCATTGACAATTAAATGGAAGGGACAAAAAAAAAGATCGAGATGGACGTTAAATAATACTATTTTAAAGGAGAAAGAATTTACACAATGGATGGAGAAAGAACTGGCCTTTTTCTTTAAAGAAAATAGAAAAGAAGACACTTCAATACAGAATGTTTGGGATACAATGAAGGCTTATGCCAGGGGCTTGATAATAGACTATACAAGAAAAAAGAATATTAGGAAAAGGCAAGCTTTCAAAGCCTTGGAGGATGAATATAAAAGACTCGAAAAAGAACTGCAGAAAATGCCACAGAAAAAAGACGTTAAACTGAAACTGGATATAACTAAACATAAAATGGACTTAATAGAGAAAGAAGAACTGGCACAGAAAATTAGGAATGCTAAACAGAATTATTTTGAAGATGCAAATAAGCCAGGTAGATGGCTAGCATATAAGTTGAGAAAGGAGAAAGAGTCAAGGAAAATATTGCAATTAATAGATGACCAAGGTCAAACTTGTCATGGCAGCAAAGAGAAAAAAGAAATTATTCATGATTTTTACAAACATTTATATAAGAAAGAAGACATTGATGAGGAGAAAGTTAAACAGTACCTGCAGAATGCAAATTTACCTAAGATACCTAAAGAGATTGAAGAAATGCTAGAAAGTAATATAACAATGATGGAGTTAAGCCAAGCACTTAAGAAACAAAATAACGGAAAAGCACCAGGTCCAGACGGGCTTCCTGTAGAATTCTATAAAACCTTTCAAGAATCACTGTGTATTCCATTGTTAGAAGTTATGAATGAAGTTATGTTAAAAAAGATGATACCTAAAACATGGTCAGAGGCCTATATTACACTTATTCCAAAAGAGGAGGCGGATCCACTTCAAATTAAGAATTACAGACCGATTTTGTTAAGTTTGGGCAATGAGAGGCTGAACCAGAGCATGAGTGCAACAATACTTTATTTTACAATAAAGGGCTGACCGTGCTTGCCACGCCTGGAACTGGCTCGCAGCAATCAGCAACTGGTTGGACCCCGCAGCCTGCTTTTATAGCTGGCTGCTGGAGAGAACCAACCAATGGGAATGGGGGAATAACGCCCACACAAAGTGAGTGGACCTGAGTGAGAACTCCTAGAGTTCTCAGGACATAACACCCCTTCCCCCCAGATGCGAACATGCATAGTCCTTGAGGTAGATGGGGGGTTTGTGTTGGCGCCCGGAACGGCGCAGCTCGGGAACATTGTCTGTCTGTTCGGTATCAGTCTGTGACGGTTGAGCCGGCATGGTGTCGCCAACGCTCCCTCCGGACTGGGCATCCTCGGAAACCACCGGGTTGGTCACTGGAGTCGAGCTCTCGTGGGTTGGATCAGGCTGGTCAACTCTCTGGGCGCTGTTGTCCGAGTTTGGGTTGACCGGAGCGACCGCTGGTGCAGACTGGTCGTTGGGTGCGATGTGGCTGGGCGGCGGATGTGGTGGTTCCTCTTCGACTGGAGACTCTGGATTCTTGTTGGCAAGGGTGCTGGGGCGCCTTCTAAGCTGGTCTATGTGTCTCCTCCAGACGCGACCATCCTCCAGCCTGACCCTATACGATCTCGGCCCGGTGACGGCGATGACCTCTCCTGGAATCCAAAGTGGGTCCCCAGCGAAATTCCTTGCGAATACTGGCTCCTGTAACATAAAATGTCTAACCCCCGAAGTAGAAGCGAGGGGAGAGTCAGGGCAGTATTGAGGGTGCAGTCTGTCCAATACAGTCCTCAGGCGCCGGCCCATCAGAAGTTCCTCTGGGGACTTATTGGTGACTGTACAGGGGGTTGAGTGCTGGCTCATCAGGAACCGTGCGAGTTTGTGGTGCCAGTCATCCCTGCCAAACCTAGCGAGGGCCTCTTTGGTGGTCCTGACGGCCCTTTCAGCCAACCCATTACCGGCAGGGTGAAATGGGGCTGTGAAAATGTGGCGAATGCCCAGGTTGGCAGCAAAACGGCTGAATTCTACTGATGCGAACTGTGGGCCATTATCGGAGACAATGGAGTCGGGTAGTCCATGTGTAACGAACAGGCGCGTTAACACGTTGGTGATTGCTAGTGTGGTGGTCGTGGATAGCTGTGCCACGTCTATCCATTTGGAATAAGCGTCCACGACCACTAGGAACATCTTTCCATGCACGGGGCCGGCCAGATTGATATGGATTCTAGACCAAGGGGCGCTGGCGCTCTCCCATCTGGTAGGGGTGGCGATGGGGGGAGCAGGACGGGATTCCTGGCAAATGCTGCAGGAACTTACCCAATTGACAATGTCCTCGTCTAGACCCGGCCACCACACGTAGCTGCGTGCTAATGCCTTCATTCTCACAATGCCGGGGTGTCCCTCGTGCAACGCCTCCAGGACTCGGGTACGCAGCGAGGTCGGAATGACCACTCGAGTGCCCCACAGTAGACAACCCTGCAAACTGGACAGCTCCTGCATGCGAGTCTTAAAGGGTGCGAATTTGTTATCAACGTTGCCTCCCAGCCACCCCCTCCTCACCCAGTCGAGCACCTGGGCGAGCGTTTGGTCTGCCTTGGTTTTGGCGGCGATGTCAAGGGCGGTGATGGGCAGGTCCAACTGGGTGATTTCGAAAATGGCGTTGACAGGAGCTGGGTCTTCAGCCGGAGCGGGTAAGGGGCAGCGACTGAGAGCGTCGGCGTGGGATAGAGTTTTGCCCGGGCGGTGAATAAGTTTGTATGAGTAGGCCGCTAGGAAAAGTGTCCACCTTGTCATCCTAGGGGAAAGGACTTGAGGTGTCTGTTTGTCGCCGGCCAGTAGGCCCAGGAGGGGCTTATGGTCGGTGACCAGTTCGAAGAAGTGGCCAAAAAGGAATTCGTGAAACTTTTTCACGGCCGCAACAGCTGCTAGGGCTTCCTTGTCTATTTGGCTGTAGTTTCGCTCCGTGGCCGAGAGCGTCCTGGAGAAAAAGGCGATGGGGGCCTCGGCGCCATTGGGGAGTCTGTGGCTAAGGACCGCCCCAATTCCAAAAGGGGATGCGTCTGCTGCCAGTACTAAAGGAAGGTTGGGGTCGAATTGGATGAGCACTGCCTCTGACGTAAGTAGTGATTTGACGGCGTTAAACGCCTGGTCTTCTTTGTGCCCCCAGTGCCACGGTGACTTTTTGTCTAGTAATCTGTGTAGGGGTTCGGCTACTGAGGCTTTATGGGGCAAGAAGGATGCATAAAAGTTCAGCAGCCCCAAGAAAGCTTGTAGCTCCGTTTTGGAGGTTGGTGCGGGAGCTTCGTGGATTGCCCTAACCTTGGACTCCAGGGGGTGAATGCCAGAGGCGTCAATTTTATAACCCAGAAAGTCCACCTGTCTAGTGGCAATGGCGCATTTTTCTTTTTTTAACTTGAGGCCATGCTGTCTGAACCTCTCTAACACTGCTCGCACTCTCTGGAAGAGTTGGGGTCTGTCCCTGGCCGAGACCAAGATGTCGTCGAAGTAGGGTACTACACCAGGGAGGCCCTGTAAAATCCGCTCCATGAGGGATTGAAAAATACCCGGGGCAACACTTACGCCAAATTAGAGACGCTTGCATCGGAAGGCACCCCTGTGAGTAACGATGGTCTGAAGTTCCGCTGTTTGGTTATCAACAGGGAACTGCTGATATGCTTGAGACATGTCCAATTTAGCAAAAATACTGCCCGGCTCGAATGTGTGTAATAAGTGCTGAATGACGGGCACAGGGTAGGCGCTAACTTGTAAATATTTATTGATTGTTGTCTTGTAGTCCGAGCAAATTCTCAGGCTACCATCTTTTTTGAGGGGTGTGACAATGGGCGTCTCCCACTTGGCGAAATCTGTTGGCTCAATGACCCCTTGTTTTAGTAGTTTATCCAATTCAGCGTCTAGTTTTGGTCGAATAGCAAATGGAACTCTACGTGGTTTTAATCTGATTGGGACTGCCTGGGGGTCAACGGTGAACGAGATGGGGGTTCCATTATAACACCCCAGCTCCTCGCTGAACACATCTGCGTAGTCAGCGAATAAGGAATCAGTGTCTGAGGTTGAGACAGCATGGACTCCTGTTAGCCCTAGGCCGAGGTGGGGAAACCAATCGAGCCCCAATAAGGTGGGTAGATTGCCGTTAACTACCACTAGAGGTAGGTGGCCTTTAAAAGCTCTAAAACTGACAAAGAACTTGCCTCTGCCGATCACGGGAATGGCCTTCCCCTGGTAGTCCTTCATACCGAACTGGCATCTCTGAAGCCGGGTAGTAGATAGGCTGGGATGGAGTCTCTTGAGGGTGCTCCACGAGATTATTGAGAGCGCTGACCCTGTGTCAACCTCCATGTGGCACGGTTTACCTTCTAGGGAAACGGAGAGAGAAATTTTACTAACAGTGTGGCAAGTACGCCTGGCAAGGCGGTGCGTGCGACAGTTTAATACTTGCCTCTGTGGTCCCGAGTGCGAGGACGGGGGTCTGTGTGCAGCACTTTGAGGGGCTTGGCAGACTCTCGCGATGTGCTCCCTCTTATGGCAGTTGTTGCAAGTGGCTCCTTTAAACTTGCAGGTGGCCCTTTGATGCGATCCCCCACAGGCTAGGCACAGTGTGATGTGCTTGGGTGGACCGGTGTATTCTTGTTTGGCCCCTACCTGCGACCGTCTGTCGTTGGCGAGGCGGTGGACGTCGTTTTCATCGTTGTGGGTTTCCTCCGCTTCCACCTCTTCGGAATGGACTGGGAACGATGCCAACTTGGCACTTGGGCCCTGAATTTCGGTGGCTGAGTTCGTTGCTAGCTCGGCTGCTAGGGCCTCCTCGACCGCTTGCGCGAGGTTGAGGTCTTTTTTTGCTAGCAGGCGCCTCTGTAGGTTGAGATCCTTGACCCCACAAACTAATTGATCGAGGAGCATGTCCTCCAGGTATGTTCCAAACCCGCAGTGCAGGGCTGCTGTTCTGAGGGCGGCCATATATTGATTGATGGTCTCCTTACTTGATTGCTTCCTCATACGGAACGTGAACCTCCTGGCGATTTGTGAAGGCCTGGGAGCGTAGTGGTTAGTGAGGATCTCAAGCAACTCGGACCACGGAACGTTTTTCAATTCTCTCGGCGCCACGAGTGCTGCGGCGGTATTGTAAACGGTGGCTCCGCAGTAGATTAGGAAATAGGATTTTTTCCGATGCTCTCCCGCATCCGCCAGGCCGACCGCATCGATGTAATGATTGAAGTGGTTCTTATATGATTCCCACTTCTCTTCGTCTGGTTTAAACGCCGGGAATACTGGGTTGGAACTCATGGTGCTGGAACGGCTGGGCTACCTGCGGAAAAAAATCTCTCTGGGACAACGGGCGCTCATGAGTTACTAGTGATATCAGCTCTGGAGAGGTTTTTTGCTACCCTCTCTTTTTCTCTCTGGGTTACCACGTTGGCTGCTAGCCGTTGGAGGTGTCTTGATTCGCGCCAAAAGTGGGCGTTAGTGACTTCCTACAGCGCTGTGCTGTGTCTCCTACTGGCTCGAAATTCAAATGACACCCGTTTGAATTTCACGCCAAATACAGAGCGGCTGCGGCTCGCAGCGCTTCACTTTCCCTGTAGCGGGGCTAACAAGCGGCTACAGACGCTTCTAACTTTTTGAACCAGACCGCTTTCTCTGGCTGCGGATCAGCGTTTGCTCTTTTTGATCGCTCGTTTTGTTGGCTGACCGCTCTCTCTGGCTGCAGATCAGCGTTTCCCTTATCGCCAGCCGATCGCTCTCTCTGGGCTGCGGATCGGTGGCTAGTGACTCAGTGGTTGCATGGTGCTTCTGGTAGCCATCCCATCCTCGTCGCCAGTGTTAAGTTTGGGCAATGAGAGGCTGAACCAGAGCATGAGTGCAACAATACTTTATTTTACAATAAAGGGCTGACCGTGCTTGCCACGCCTGGAACTGGCTCGCAGCAATCAGCAACTGGTTGGACCCCGCAGCCTGCTTTTATAGCTGGCTGCTGGAGAGAACCAACCAATGGGAATGGGGGAATAACGCCCACACAAAGTGAGTGGACCTGAGTGAGAACTCCTAGAGTTCTCAGGACATAACAGATTTCTTTATTAAATGCAGATTATAAAATCTTTGCTTCAATACTAGCAGAAAGACTTAAAAAATATTTGAATAATTTTATTCATCCAGACCAAAATGGGTTTTTGCCAAAGCGACAAATTAGAGACAACATGAGAGTAATTCTGGATACTTTGCAATATTATGAGGCGCATCCTGAAAAGCAAATGGCTTTGATATTTTTAGACGCCCAAAAGGCATTCGACAATGTGAATTGGAGATTTATGTTACTTTTAATGGAACAGATGGGCTTTGCTTGAAGATTTATCCAGGCAATAGAAGCAATTTACAATGAACAAACAGCTAAGGTAATGATGGAGGGAGAATTTACAGATCCTATTAATATAAGAAAAGGCACAAGACAAGGTTGTCCTCTTTCTCCCTTGCTATTTGTATTGACTTTGGAAGTGTTGAACAGAAATATTAGAGAAGATAAAACTATAAAAGGAATAAAAATTAAAAAGGAAGAATTTAAACTACAAGCTTTTGCAGATGACCTAGTCTTTATCTTGGAAGATCCTATAGAAACAGCCTTGAAGTTGTTGGAAAAGATAGAGGCATATGGGGAGGTGGCTGGTCTGAAAATAAACAAAGATAAAACAAAGATTTTGTCAAAGAATATGTTGCTAAGACAAAGAGAAGAATTGGCAGAATTGTTAAAAATCCAAGTTACAAACAAGGTTAAGTATTTGGGGATATATTTGATGCCAAGATGTAGTACATTAAAAGAGAACAATTATATTAAACTTAAACAACAGATAGCCCAAGACCTGAAGAAATGGGAAAACCTACAATTGTCATTAATAGGGAGGATTTCAACAATTAAGATGAATATTCTACCCAGAATTTTATTTTTGTTTCAAACAATACCAATTAGGCTTGGAAAAGACTATTTTGAGGATTTAAATAAAATTGTTTTGAAGTTTATATGGCAAGGCAAGAAAGCAAGGATAAAGCTAAAGCTTTTACAGGATGCCAGAACTAGAGGAGGGTTTGGCCTGCCTAATTGGGAGTTGTACTATCAAGCTGCAAATTTGATGTGGGTTAAAGAATGGATAACATTAAGGAAGACTAGATTGTTGACATTAGAAGGTCATGATTTGTTGTTGGGTTGGCATGCTTTTTTATGGTATAAGGGAACCAAAACACAGGGTTATTTTAGAAGACATTATATACGGGAGTCTTTGTGGTTAAACTGGGAGAAGACAAAAAACAATGTTATTTGAAAATTCCAGTTTGGTTATCGACGATAGAAGCGTTTTCTTACCCTATAATTTATAAAAAGGAACAAACAGTTAGCTATGGGGAATTACTAGATGAAAAGGGTGAACTTAAATCGATACAAAAATTAGAGGAACAAGGTATACAGATGAATTGGTTTTCATATTTGCAAATACACTCAAGGTATGATGAGGATTCCAAAACAGAGGGATTTTATGATAAACAGACTGATTTAGATAAGATTTTGATGGGTACTGATGAAAAGGTGATTAAAAAATTATATGGTTACTTATTGGAAATCAAGCTAGAGGAAGAACAAGTTAAAGAAACTATGATTGCCTGGGGGAGGAATTTTGGATATGGGATTGACTTAGAGAAATGACAGAAATTATGGTTGCAAAACTATAAAATGACAATGTCTACAGCCTATAAAGAAAACTTGTATAAGATGTTTTACAGGTGGCATTTTCCCCCGACAAGGATAGCAAGAATGTTCAAGAACAAATCGGAAAAATGTTGGAAATGTCATCAGAAACCTGGTTCATACTACCATATGTGGTGGACTTGTGAGGATGCTAGAAAATATTGGACTAAAATCCGCATGTGGTTGGAAAAAATGACAAAGAAGCATATAGACTTGAAACCGGAGCTTTTCTTATTGGGAATCTTACCAGATGTTTATAGTAAAGAGTTGAAATATTTGATTGTAAATGTATTAACTGCGGCTAGGATTGTATTTGCAAAAAATTGGAAAAATGAGAAAATTCCATTGCAGGAAGAAGTTATAAAGAAAATATTGGAATGTGCTGAGATGAGTAGATTGACTTTTGAAATTAGAGAGCAAGAAGATAAACAATTTTATATAATTTGGGATCTTTTCTATCAATGGCTGAATGATGAAATACAAAAATAGAATATTTAGAATGTTAGACAATAAGGAATAATATTGATTTCACTTTTCTTTTTTCTTTTTCGGTATTTGATATTATATTTATATAATGGTTTTTTTTTCTTTTTTCTTTTTTTCTTTTATTTAGGATAGAACTGGTACGACTATATGATTTGTTATAGAATAAATTAATTAAAATATAGTTATCTCATAAGGCATGATTGAATAAAAGTATAGTCAAATTTCTTTTTCTTTAATAATGATATGATGATATATAAGTTTGCATTGACAATAAGAGTTATTATATAAGGTAATTGCAATTGTGACTACGAAGTGAATGCACAAAACTGATGAACCAACTGACTCACTGTTTGTATATAAATACGGGAGAGCTGATGCTTTTATGTTTTGTCTGTTTGTTTGTGTGTTAAAAACAATAAAAAAAATTTATATATAAAAAAAAGAAATACAGTGATGATTAACCTCCCAGCTAGAGCTCTGATGCCAAAAAGTTCAAGTCTTATAAAAGATAACAGAATAATTGAATAATTAGTTTACAACCATAGGTAAAGAGTACAATGACATCAAATGAACCTGGCTGATGTTTTCTTGTCTGCTGTAGGAAAGTTCTCAGCATGTCAGCATCAGCATGCCAAGTCCTAAAGGTACATTGTTTTATTTTTCTATGATAATAGGGTGATTTTCTTCATACTCCAAAGGGGGGAGGTGGCAAATTATTGAATTTTACTTTCTGTTTCCTTTAAATAATTGCAATTACTAGAACAATTGCTTACAAATTGAAGTAGCTACCTGGTCAAGGAGGCTGTCATGTCACATGGAGTGTAGGTACTGAGAAAGATTTATGTCAGTATCTATACAGACTCAGCTGACCTTACATTTTCAGAAGGCTAATGAAATATAGGGATGTTTCAAGGAGGAAGAGAAGAAAGAACAGAAAGAAGAGAGTAGAAATAAAGTGCTGATTCCTCACAATAGAAAGAAATGAACAGTGATTGCCCCAATGATCTATATTGGTAGTGAGCTTTTTAATCATGATCTGGAAACAGGAGCAAGGGGCTTATCTAAGTTAGTTGACAAGACCTAATAGGATAGGATAATAAAAATGGCTAATAATTAGGAGGCTGAGAATATGCATGTTTTAAAATAATTATGGATAGGGAAATTCTTATTCATAACACTTACCTCTGGGCAATCTGATGAATTTGAGCTATATCAGATTTAAGAAAATCTGAAGGAAGTACTTCTTGAGAAAATGCTTGCTTAAACTTGGAAATTTGTTGCAGGAAAAGGGAGCAAGGTCCCTAGTTTGATCAATTTTTAAAGGTCATCACACATCTATAGAGAATGAACTATTAATGGCTAGTCATGATCATTAAATTCTGCCTTCTGGAACAAAAGCAGCACAGCTCCAAATACTATTGTGGGTGAGCAAAACTAGAAATAGGCCACTTTGCTATCCTGCTTGCCGGTTTAACATTGGTGTTGGGTCCAATGGACTAACCCGCAGTCTTTACTCCGGTCCATGCTTCTAGCGGGAACACGGACTGCTCCTATTGGTTGATGCCGTTTGACAGCTGGCTATAAAAGGAGCTGTCAAACAGCATCAGCTGTTGCTGCCAGCTGACTGCCCTGTTAGCATGGCAGCCACGGCAACCCTTTATTCTTGTAATAAAGTTACAGTTGATGTTTGCTCCGAGTCTGCCTCAGTGATTACCGCCGCTCCACAACACTGGTGACAAGGGCGGGATACAAATAAGAGGCAGCCGGACAAAGAATCGCTGAGCTCAGTCACTACAAAAAGAGCTGAAGTCACTAAGAGCTGACTGTCATAGCTGTTGACACTATTTGCGAGCGCGAAATTCAATTTCCCTACGGAAGAGATGGCACCGCCGAAGCAAGATGACTTTGAACCCTGCATTCCCACCTTTCAGACCGACGGCTGAGACATGGGAATCCTACAGAAGCCGATTTGACTGCTTTCTAGATGCTATAGACCTTGCTGACGCTACAGCCCATAGGAAAAAGTCCTACTTTTTAAATTTTTGCAGAGCCGCAGTATTTGACACTGTCACGGCATTGGTAGCTCCGCATTCTGTCAGGGCTGTTCCTTGGGAAGAATTGCAGGAAATTCTTTCCAAACACTATTCCCCTAAGCCATCCCAAATTGCCAGAAGACATGCTTTCAGGAGACGAATTCAAGCTGAGGGAGAAACCATTAGTGAATACATGGCTGCCCTACGGACAGCCGCTTTGCATTGTGGGTTTAGAGACTATCTAGGGGACATGCTATTAGACCAAATAGTCTGTGGAGTCAGGGATTTAAGGCTACAATGGCGTCTATTGGCTAAATGAGACTTAACCCTGGCAGTAGCTATTGAAGAGTCCCAAGCTGCTGAACTATCTGCACTTTCAGCAGCAGAAATTCAGGGGAATCCAATTAGCCGGAGTAAGTCAGCCATCCATTACGACTAAGCATCTTTAGAAGAAGGCTCTGATGGGGCTAATGATGTAAATCGCCTCAGGCAGCAGAAACCCCTTCAAGAGGAAATGAGGCCAAAACCCAACCTACCTCCCCCCCTTGGCAGCAGCCCATCTGCCTAAGATGTGGGGGAAACCACCTTAGGGCATCCTGCAAGTTCAGGAATGCCATTTGCTTGAATTGCCAAAGGAAGGGACATTTGACCAAGGTCTGCCAGGCAGGGAAAACTTTTGCACAGAGGCCTCAGACAGCTCCCATCTTTCAAAGGCAAGTTGAAGACTGTTATACCTGTTACCACTCCAACCAGACAAACAAAGGCTCTAACAAAATCAGTATTTTTGTTTCCTTAGAAGGTAAACCCTGCAAGATGGAAGTTGACACAGGCTCTGCACTATCCATCATTTCCTGGGAGACCCTAAAAAAGCTACTTCCCAGACTGACAAAGAAGAAGCTCCTTGACTGCCACCTGACCCTACACGACTACCAGGGCAGAACCATCCCAGTCCTCAGAAAAGGCAAGTTTTTTATTCAATTAAAAAACTTTAAAGGTTACTTGCCTTTAGTTGTAGTGGATGGTGCCCTCCCTAGCGTATTGGGATTAGACTGGTTCCCTGCCCTTGGCCTCCACATAACCGCCATCCACTCTATTTCAAATACTGAAGTGGATACCTTGTTCAAGGACTTTGCTGATGTGTTCAGCGAGGGGCTGGGGTGTTACTCAGGAACCCCAATATCATTTAACTTGGACCCTCAGGCAGTACCAATCCATTTAAAGCCTCAAAGGGTACCATTTGCAATCCGCCTCAAATTGGACATTGAGCTGGACAAATTAATCAAACAAGGGGTATTGGAGCCTGTGGACTTTGCAAAATGGGAGACCCCAATAGTTACACCCCTATAGAAAGACGGTAGCATGAGAATCTGCGCTGATTACAAGACATCATTGAACAGATATTTGCAAATCAGCGCCTATCCAGTCCCTGTTATCCAACACCTTATACATTCTTTTGAGCCAGGAACCCTTTTCGCCAAATTAGACATGTCACAGACCTATCAACAGTTCCTCGTAGATGACACAACCACAGAACTGCAGACTATAGTAACGCACAGGGGCACTTTCAAATGCAGGCACCTCCAGTTTGGCGTAAGCGTGGCCCCTGGGATTTTCCAATCCTTAATGGAAAGACTTCTCCAAGGACTCCCAGGTGTAGTCCCCTACTTTGGTGACATTTTAATATCGGCCATTGACAAGCCCCAATTACTGCAAAGAGTCAGAGCAGTCCTCAATCGTTTCAGATGGCATGGCCTCAAGTTAAAAAAAAGCAAGTGCACTATTGCCACTAAACAAGTAGAATTTTTGGGTTATAGAATTGACGCCTCTGGTATACACCCAATTGAGTCCAAAGTCAGGGCTATCCACGAGGCACCCACACCTACTAACAAGACTGAGCTCCAGGCCTTCTTAGGACTTCTTAACTTTTATGCTGCATTCCTGACTCACAAAGCTTCCGTTGCAGAGCCTCTACACAGACTTTTGGACAAACAATCCCCCTGGCACTGGGGACCTAAGGAAGCCCATGCCTTCCACGCTGTCAAATCATTACTTACTTTCAACGCAGTACTAATACAATTCAATCAACAGCTGCCTTTAGTTCTAGCTGCAGACACTTCTCCTTTTGGCATAGGGGCTGTTTTAAGTTATAGACTGCCAAATGGTTCTGAGGCACCAATTGCTTTTTTCTCCAGGACCTTTTCCTCAGCCGAGCGCAATTACAGCCAGATTGACAAGGAGGCTTTGGCTGCAGTTGCTTCTGTCAAAAAATTCCATGAGTTCCTTTATGGACACCATTTCAAATTGATCATGGATCAAAAGCCTCTGTTAGTCCTTTTGTCTGGTGAAAAACAAACCCCTCAGATTTTGTCTCCAAGATGACCAGGTGGACTATTTCTGGCTGCCTATTCCTATATGCTGGTTCATTGTCCTGGCAAAACCCTACGCCATGCTGATGCTCTCAGTCACTGCCCTCTGCTTGTTCCTGTAGAACAGGGGTCCCCAACCACCAGTCCCTGGACCAGTACCAGTCTGTGGAACAATTTCTACTGGGCCACCGGTTTGCTGGGTGCCGCCATCTTGTTTTGATGAAAAAGTGCTTCCGGTGAGCTTTTCCCGGTAGAAAGCAGTGTTTGGGTGCTGAAAGAATCCTCGTGCCTTAGTTTCATCGAGGGGTGTGTGTGGCTTCGAACAAAACTAAGGCACGAGGATTCTTTCAGCATGCATGGCAAGGCGAGCCGAGCAGCCGTCCCGAAGCCGTTGCGAAGCCCATCGACACAGGTACAAAGGAGGAGTTGAAGGTGGCGGGGAGAAGTGGGGGACGGCTGGCTGGCCAGTCGCTCAGCTCACCTTGCCATGTGTGCTGATGCCGGTACCAGGCTACGGATGATTTTATGATGCCGGTACCGGACCGTGGCACAAAAAAGGTTGGGGACCACTGCTGTAGAAGATCCTGCTCCAATTAATGCTATTTTCGAGATCAATGATCTCAATCGTCCCATCACTGCCCTTGACATTGCTGCCCACTTCTCATGGGACAAGGTAATTGCCCAAGTTCTGGACTGGGTGGGAAGGGGGTGGCCAGCAATTCCATATGCCCCCGAATTCCTGCCCTTCAAGATTCGCCAGCAAGAACTATCATCTTTGCAAGGCTGTTTACTGTGGGGAACGAGGGTAGTTATCCCTTCCAAGCTGCAGGGCTCAGTTTTAAAAGTCCTGCATGAAGGCCATCCTGGCATTGTCAGGATGAAGGCTCTGGCTCGCAGTTACGTATGGTGGCCAGGCATGGATGCTCAGATCACTAGTTGGGTGAACGCTTGTGAGCCATGCCAGGCTACCAGGCCTGCTCCACCCACATCTACTCCAGGCAGATGGGAAAATTCTGGGGGCCCTTAGTCCCGGTTGTATATTGATCTAGCTGGCCCTGTTCATGGGCAAACATTCCTGGTAATGGTAGATTCCTTCTCAAAATGGATAGACCTGGCCTTACTGACCACCACAACTTCACAGGCTGTTACAAAGGCTCTAACTAGGGTATTCATTACTCATGGCCTCCCTGACACCATTGTGTCTGATAACAGCCCCCAATTTACTTCATGTGAGTTTGAGGTTTTCTTAGCTAACCTTGGGATCAGGCATGCCCTCATAGCTCCTTTTCATCCTGCTAGTAATGGCATGGCTGAAAGGGCAGTCAGGTCAGTTAAGGAGGCCCTGGAAAGGTTTGGCCCGATAGACTGGCACTCTAAGCTTTCAAGGTACCTTTTAACCCAACACACAACCCCCTGTGCCACTACTAACAAGTCTCCAGTGGAGCTCCTCATAGGCAGATGTCTGAGAACCACTCTAGACAGGCTCCATCCTCATTATGCCCCAGTCACCCCTCTGGGATCAGATAACCAGGCAAGAGAGTTTGCTCAACATGACCAGGTCTATGCCCGTAACTATGCAGGTCATCCCTTATGGGTGCCAGGGCAAATTGTGGCAGTAACAGGTCCTAAGTCTTACAGAGTCTTGCTGCAAGACGGTCACACCTGGCGCAGGCACATTGACCAACTAAGAAGGCACTGGAGCGTGGCTACTGATGACCCTTGTTGCATGCCAAGCGAAACGGACCAGCCGACACACACAGAGACTTCCCCAAGACACTACAAGCAAGTAAGCTTACCTGGACTACTGCCAGTTCCTCACCCAGGGTCACCCGAAGCCGAGACTCCAGTCCCTTCAGATCCTGAAATAGCCCAGCAAGCAGAGGACTTTTTTCCCACAGCAGCTCCACCAGAACTGAGATGATCTGCAGGCGGCCAGCCTACCTTAAAGACTACGCATGCTCTGTGCTAGAGGAAAGGAGTGTTGGGTCCAATGGACTAACCCGTAGTCTTCACTCCAGTCCATGCTTCTAGAGGGAATGCAGACCGCTCCTATTGGTTGATGCCATTTGACAGCTGGCTATAAAAGGAGCTGTCAAATGGCATCAGCTGTTGCTGCCAGCTGACTGCCCTGTTAGCATGGCAGCCACGGCAACCCTGTATTCTTGTAATAAAGTTACAGTTGATATTCGCTCCGAGTCTGCCTCAGTGATTACCTCTGCTCCACAACAATTGGCATCTAGTTGGTTTCCATGGAAACCAAATGCTAGAATAGATAGGCCTGATCCAGCACTACAATTCTATAGTCTTAAGTTTTTAATGTGTTTCATGTTAGTATCTAATGTGCTTTCTTCAAAATGATCCACACCCCGTTTATTTCCCCCCCCAGCTTCTGACTAGCTCAGGTGTTTAATTTACTTTTTTACTTCTTACTACTTCATAATTTTACGATTCCTCAAAGACATTCTGATAATGTGCTTTTATTTGTGATTGACAATAACTAGAACAAAATATGAAGGAATTGCCTTATGAAAGTAATAGAGGTCAGAAAGCTTCAAGACCTTTTTGATGTTCTCTATTTGTCCAGTCTCCATCTGGGCTGAGAAGTCAGGTCACAGGTTGAAGCTCCCTGGCTTGCACCCTTCTAGTAGGTGCATATTTGGGAAATAATTTGAGGATTTAAAGGTTTGAATTGTACTTTACAGATCATAGGTGTAGCAAGGGGTGGGGGAAGAGGAGGAGGAGGTTTTTTGGCAGGAAGAGGAGGAGACAGGGAGAGAGGGGGAGGGAAAGGAGGCTGGAAGGTAAGGAGAGAGGGGGACTACCCTTGGTAGGGAGAGAAAAAAGGAGGCCTAGATGGATAGGAAATGGCGAAAGAGGTCTGTGGGCCAAGCCTGAAGGAGAAAAGGAGATAGGATAGGAGAGGCTTCTGTGTGCCAAGCCTGAGGGAAATAATAGAATAGGATAGCACAGGATTCTGTGGGGCAGTCCTGAGGAAGAGAAGAGTTTGAGTGAAAGTAGAGGAGACAACGAAGTAGCAGAGGCTGTGGAAAGGAGAGGTCAGAAGGCAGTTCAAGAGAGAGAAGAGAGAAAGAGGGAGAAGGTCCAACCAACCACCTGAATACTACTGCATCACAGGGCCCACCTGTTGAAGAAAAGACTAACCGTCATCTCACCACTTAACCTGCCTCCCGAGAGAAGGCTGACCACCACCCCATCATGTGACCTGGCAAGTGGAGGTGCATCAGAGAGGAACCAGTGTGAACTGTCAGATATACGAAGAGGGCCAGGAGAACCCAGACTCCAGTTACCCTTACAGGGTAGCACTACACGTGGGGGCTTATCTGGGATTTCCTTCTACCTCCACCGGAGGTGGTACCAATCCAGAGACATGAGCCAAATGAGCAAAATGGACTTCACTGCCATCACTGAGTGGTGTGATAATGCCTTTGAGAAGCAGCAGGAAGAGCCACTCCAAGACAGTGATCAGATAATCAGGACTTGAGCAATTTTCAATAAACCAATTTGAAAAAAAACTCTATAATTTATTCAAGTACATATGCAGAACTTTTAATATGTATAAGCAGCTGTGAATATACTGTGTACCCTGTATTGTTACCTTTCTCCTTTCCTTTCCTTTTCTTTCCTTTTCACATTGTACTTAATTAATAAAGGCCAAAGGGGGAACATACAGTCTGAGATTTGAAAAGGGTCTATGAAAATTCACTGCAGTCAACTTGCCATGGCCAACTTGCTATAGGACAACTCGTTGCAGAACAAGAGTTACACTAATATCAAGGAAATGTTGGAATAGAATCCTTAAAGAAAAGATGCAAAAGCAGGGGCAGAATGAAATGTGAATGGCAAAAATTAAAATATTTTTATTTTATTTTAAGCAATTCAATAGAATTGTTCAATTGCCCTGCAGTGATGATAGCGAGTTGGCTGTGATGAGTTGCTCCATGGCAAACTGGCTGTGGTGGGTTGGCTACAGTGACTTGGCTATAGCAAGTTGTCCCATTCCCCCTTGAAAAGATGAGATGAAGTCCAAAGGGCAATAAGTTAATTTAAAGCCATGGACAATTTTAGAGTAAGATATTAACTTCTTAGAGTGGCTCCAGCTCATCCTCAGTTTTTCATTCCTTATAAAATTCTTCGTGTTGGTTTGTCCAATTTCTAGATTAGTTTGAACTAAAAAAAACCAAAAGGTTGCAAACTTACAGTCTATTTGTGTATAGCAGGGGCCAAATGCACTATGTTTTTTAATGTTCTTAAAGTAATGCTTTCCCCCAAGGAATCTTCCTAACAGAACAGGATTTGCATCCTGAGCAATCTTATCTCTAATGACATTTTCCTTTTATTGATGAACAGATTTTCAACATTTAGAAATGAGCAAAATTGGGGTGACTATTTAGTGTGTTATTTTGAAAATGCAAAATTAATTAAGTTTCCATTAAATGTATATATATCAAATTAATTCTTGTCATCCCTGGTTTATCTGTATGATCTACTATTTTCTTTATTCAGAAGTTAATGTCCTGCTGGGTGCAACATATCTTACCTATATATCATTAAATACTGTACTATAATCTTGTTTTTTTTAACATATTGTGATATTTGCAAACACATTTCCCATAAAAACCTAGGAAAGTTTTTTTTTCAATCCTTCTCAGCCATATTATACTTTAAAATAAGGTCACTAAATAATTTTTTAAAGAAGTTGTACAGGTACACAGATGAAATATTTTGTGGTTATGGAAATATGGCCTGATTTGCATTTACTTCAGGCCACTGGGGTGACATTTTATACATTTGCATATGCAGTCATCTCCATCAGCTTCCTAGTTAAGCTTTGGGAAAAGTAAATGTTTGCAGATGTTATCAAATGGGCCATTAAGGATGTTTAGTAATGTTAGTCATAACTATTGTCACATAGAAATAGTGTGAGAGAAACAACTCCTGTCTTTTCCCCAAAGGAATAAAACAGAGACCATATTGTGACTGTACCTTATAGAACCATGAACTTAATTTCTATAGCCAGAAAGTTAACACTCAAACTATCTACATCTATCCATCTGTCCGTCCATCCATATCTATCTATCTATCTATCTATCTAATCTAATCTATAATCACACAGAAGTTTGTTACTTAGAAAGCAGTATGTGAGATTACAGTCAGGCATAGATTTCACGTATACTCCATCTGCAAAGGTTACAAGCTCCAAATATGCTATTTGAAGGGTAATTATAAGTAAGCACTGAAGGCATACACACACACACATATAAAACCAAATAGCTCCTCCATAGTTTAAATATCAGGTTACTTATTTAATACATTTCCTATTCCTCAAAGGTTAGCAGCTGTAGGAAAATATTGCAAACATTGTGACAAACACCTTTAACCTCCTCTTCTCCTTGGGCCCCAGACTTTCAAACCAGTGGTGGTAATCAATTTTTTTTTTTACTACCAGTTCTGTGGGCGTGGCTTGGTGGACATGGCAGAGGAAGGATACTGCAAAATCTCCAGTCAGAGGTGGTATTTGGTGGTTCTCCAAACTACTCATAATTTCTGCTACCGGTATTCAGAATCTGCTGAATACCACCACTGTTTCAGACCCACACTTAGATGCCATTAAACAGATTACTTTGCAGTTCTTGGAAGCTACAATAACATTAATATTATTCTTGTGCTGAATTGATTATAACTGAATTTGTGTTTCCGCAACTGCATCATTTGCATTGCTAACATAGTTGAATGGTTACATTCTGATGTTTATCTAATACACTGAGGGTTTTCATTTCCAAAAAGGCATTTTTTTGGCATTTTTCTGTTTCTACAGCTTTTGTGCTATTGTTTATCTACACTTTTAGAAAAAGAAAATAGGGGATAGCAGAAAATCAGAAACAAAAACATATTGTGATATGATTCATGGAAAGCAAGGATGTCTTCATTAGGTGGGGGGATACAGAAGATATTCTAGTGAACATTGTTATAGCAAATTACACATGTTGCTTGAGTCAAGTTTTCTTATGAATATTATAAAATTATACTTAATAGGAAATTAAAATCTGGGATACAACGCTATTTATTATAAAGTTATTTATTACCAAGCCATCTTTATTATTTCATATCTGAAACTCCAGCTTATAATAAATGCTGTATATTTGATTGTAAAAGCTATGAAAATAGACATAATTCCTTGATTTATTTGAGCTAACTACAACTGTGTTTCTCACAAAATAAGGCCAGGCCTTTTTTTTTTTTTTGACCCCCCGAAAAAATGGCTAGGCCATCTTTTCAGGGTGACTTAATTTCCTCCCGCACCTAGAGCAGCCCATACGCACGTACCTCACCATGAGGCTTCTATCGGCTGATAAAAGCTCCCATAGTCAGAGTCCCCAACTGCTTTGGGGTGTGGTTTGGCTGCTCATGTCCCCTCGCCTTTAGGCAGTCTCTTTTGGGCGATGGAAGCTCCCCAAGTGCAGTCACCAGTCAGTTCGATCAGCCGGTAGAAGCAGCCTCAGGGCGAGCACACACACACACACACACACACTCCCCTCACCATGAGGCCACTTCTATCGGCTGAGGAAAGCTCCCTTGAAGGCAGAGTCCCCAGATGCTTCAGGGCATGGCGTGGCTGCTCATGTCCCCTCGCCTTTAGGCAGTGTCTTTCGGGCAATAGAAACTCCCCAAGTGCAGTCACCAGCCACTTTGATCAGCCGGTAGAAGCAGCCTCGGGGTGAGGCACACACACACTCCCCTCACTGCAAGGCTGTTTCTATCAGCCAAGGAAAGCTCCCTTGAAGGCAGAGTCCCCAGCCGTTTCGGGGCGTGGCGTGCCTATGCATTAGGTTCCCAACTGCAAACTCAATGCAACTGCAAATTCAATGCAATGAACATATGCTGTTGTCAGAATAAATATCAGATGACCCCAAGATTCACGCTGCATTTCTGCTTCCTGAGGCAGCCACTTTTCTTTGTCCTCTCAGATAGCCCTATTCCCCCCCGCCTCGATTTCCCACTGCAACCATTTGGATCGCAGGAGGATCGCTAAAGAAGCTTTTGTCTTCTCTTGTCCCACTCTTTTAAACTTCTCTCTGCAGCCTTGGAAATCCTCTCCTGGGACTCCATCCCATCTCCAACCCTGCTTAGTTTACATCCTAGACAAGCCCCCTCCTGCTTGCCCTGAGGCCTCTTCTACCAGCCAATCGAAGTGACTGCACTTGGGGAGCTTCCATCACCTGAAAGAGACTGCCTAAAGGCAAGGGGACACAGGCAGCCATGCCACGCCCTGAAGCATCTGGGGACTCTGCCTTCGGGGAGCTTCTATCGGCTGATGTTCTATCGGTAGATTGGGGTATTCTAGCCTAGGCTACCTGCAGGGCACTCCTAAAGGCAAGTTTTCTCCCCCCGCCCTTCCCCCCCATTTCTCTTCACCTCGTGTAGTTCTAACAAATGATGTGGGAAATGGCGGGGAAACACATGGTTTAAATAGGCCTAAATTTTGAGGGTGGGGCTTAATTTTACCTCCTGCCTAAAAATCATGCTGAGCCTTCTTATTGGTGGAGGCCGTATCGTTGGACAAACATGGTAGTGCGTTAAGGGGTGAGGTCAATAGTAGACAGTCTAAGGTTAAAGTTTTTGGGGTTTGGGGAAGAAACCACAGAGTCAGGTAGAGTATTCCAGACATTGACCACTCTGTTGCTGAAGTCGTATTTCCTACGATCATAGTTTGGTGAGGTTAACCTTGAGTTTGTATCTATTGTGTGCTCTTGTGTTGTTATGGTTGAAGCTGAAATATTCATTGACAGGTAAGTGATTGCAATGTATGATTTTATATACCATACTTAGATCAGACCAAAGACGGCATAATTCAAGGTTTTCTAGGTCTGAAATTTCAAGTATGGTGGCATAAGGTATTCTGCAATGAGTAGAGGAGAGGAGAACTCTTCTTGTGAAATATTTCTGGACTTTTTCAACTGTGCTAATATCAAATACGTAATGTGGGTTCCAGACTGATGAGCTGTATTCGAGTATTGGTCTAGCAAATGTTTTGTATGCTCTAGTTAGTAGTGTGATATTACCAGAGAAAAAGCTACGTAGGATTAGGTTAACAACTCTTAATGCCTTTTTGGCTATGTAGTTACAGTGGGCTCTAGCACTTAGATCATTAGAGATGAGTACTCCAAGATCCTTGACAGAGTTTGGATCATCAACAAGGTCTTGACTATTCAGCTTGTATTTTATTTTCTGATTTTTTTTGCCAATATGTAGGACAGAACATTTGTTGAGATTTGAAGTTGCCATTTGTTTGACCATTCTGATACATAGTCAAGATCTTTTTGAATGTTAGCAGTATTGTCTGTGGTATTGAACAGCTTTACATCATCAGCGAAGAGAATGCAGTTGGTCTTAATATGATCACAGAGGTCATTTGTGTGGAGTATGAAGAGAGCTGGTCCTAAAGCACTGCCTTGGGGGGCACCACTATTGACAGGTACAGAATTTGATAGGACACTCCCAATTTTGACCATTTGTTGTCTGTTTGACTGGAATGCTTCTATCCAGTTATGCAGGTGTCCAGGAATACCATAAGATTTTAGTTTTAGGAGTAGTTTGTTGGTACCACTGAATCAAAGGCTTTACAGAAGTCTATGTAGATTGCGTCTATTGTTTTTCCCTGATTGAGTTGTGCAGTCCATATGTTTTTGCAGTGTAAGACAGATAAAAATGATGTACTTTACTTTAAGCAGATATGACAACATAAAACTAAATTTTCAATGAAAGGCAAGTATAAGCAGCAAACATGCATGAGCAGTATATTGTGAGAATTAAAAAAACGAACTGGTGAAAATGAACTGGAAATGTGTGAGAAAAGAAATCTGAAAGGATTATAAAGAAGGCATCTGTACCTGCCATTCATCTAGAGCAGGGGTTCCCAACCTGGGGTGCTTGTACCCCCTGGGGGTGCGAGACGATATTCCAGGGGGTGTGAGAAAAGTCCAGGAAAATAATAGGATATTGGCTATATGTTGGCATTTTTATTTTCTTTTGCAATGGATTAACTTAACTGAGCAAAATATAAATTTCAGGGGGTGCGAGGTTCGAGTGAAATTTCTTTAGGGATGCAGGGCAAAAAAAAAAAAAAAAAGGTTGGGAACCACTGATCTAGAGAATATGCTGGATTTGCTATCCTTCCTCAAGTTTTTTGGTCATAAACATCAAATGTCATTTATATAGTACAGTGTTCATAAGAGCCATGTTTAATCTCTACAATATTTAAAATTGAGGCAGCTTCTCCCCTCTCCAAATCTCTATCATCTCCTTAACTACCTTTAGTTACTAGAACTATAGACTGGTCTTTTGGCCTTCTGCATTATCTTTTCCCCATATCTCAGTCAGAATCTTGATTGTAAAGTCATGTAAGACTCAAGCATGGATGGGAACTGATAAAACTAATGGCATTGCAACAACTAAAATGAATGAGTGAATGAATGAATCTGTTAAAGCACATGATCTACATTTTCCTCTTCTACTATAAAGTGTGTTAAAATCCAGTTTCTCTCTGACACAATATGTGAATCATGGCAAAATAATTCAGGGTTTGCAGCTTGTTTGGTTCAGCTATAATAAAGGCAGAGCCCAGGGGTTAACTGACTGGCTATATAAATGTAGATCAAACTGTACATGTAAAATCAAAAGAAAGAGACTTGCTACATTTTTCTATCTCTCCCTACCATCATGGAGAAACCTACAGGAGATAGTTTCTCATTGGCAACAAAATGTCATGGAAAATTACCATCTTCTTGCTGCACTTGCAGTTAAAATATATTTCTGCTACCTACACTTCACTACACATTATTGTTTTCACCAAATCTGATCCTAGTAGCTGTTGTTCAAGCAGTAGTATAATAGAGATAAAAATATAACTTGTATCTTTAGATGGCATCAGTCTTCGGGCAAATTTCTTTTTTTTCAAAATGGCTTAATTTTCTCTCCTAGCTTTGTTTGGATTTTTTCCTGCATATCTATAATTGTACTGCTTGTAATTGGGAAAATGTTCACATTGCATAACAATTTATTAGGCCTAATTGAGAAAACAAAATAATTTACTAGGCCTTTATTAAATTTATTAAGCCTAATCAAGAAAACAAGGTCTATGTACACCAAGGGGTATTGCATACACCTAGGATGGATATAGATGGCATGGATTTTGTTGGTTGAAGCCACTTGTACATTCTATCATCTACTCACTTGCCTTTGCAAACATGATTGTCATGTATGTTTATTCCAGGGGAAATCTAAAGGGATTTGCTGCACATGTGCACTGTGGTGAAGCCGCATGGTACACTGTTTATTTATTAATATTCTCACTGCTCAATAGTGATGTGTAAGTAGACATGCACAGGTTGCCACCTTGATTATTAAACAGAGATCAAACTCATTGTGGTTGCTCATCTAACTCATTGTGAAGTTAGAAATGTTTGCAATTGTTTGGGGGCAGGCATGGAGTCAAGATTTGTGTGTATACACATGGCAAGGGAAGAGTGTTATGAGCCATGATTCAGAATCTAATTTTAATCTTGAATCCAATGATATTGCTCCAGCTGAGCCTGTGCTTCAGGATTGCCAGTCAGTAAGCCAGGACTGTCATCCAGGCTTCAATCAAAACACCAGAACTCAATTGAGGCTCAGCAGTCACAGGCATCTCCTATTCAGCTGGAACAGTTAGATGATGAGATAGAATCACCAAGTCTCAGGTCTAGATACAAAAAGAGTCAAGCAGAATCACCAAGTCTCAGGTCTAGGCACTAACAGAAACAAGCAAAGCAACATTTCTCAATGAGGCTCCTCACTAGGCAAAGGATGAGGTCAGCTGTTTTGCTTGCAGCCTTTGTTGGAAATACCTACTTATCTTTCTAAGTTGTGACCCTTTGACTGGCTGATTACCTGATCTGGCTTTCTGTTACTCTTGGAATGTACTTGGAGATTGCTTCTTAGATTGTAATTGCACTCTCTGATATGCATTTGAATTACATGCCTACCTGCTGTTATCTGTGTCAGCTTCTGAGCAGTGTACTATGTCTGCATGTGTGTGCTTGCAATCTTGAAATAGAACAAAAAGATGGTTGGTTGCTTTCTGCATGGATTTTATTTGATGAACCAGTGAGAGGGAAAGAGCAGTGTTGAGGTGGGAGTGGATGGCTGTGGTTTTTTTTAAAAAAAATTCCTTTAATTCCCTGCAGAGAAAGTTCTTCCTGCCTTAGTTCCTTGCAGAACCCTGTTTTAAAGAAAGCATTCTAGCTATGGATATTATTATCATTACATCCTGTGCAGAGCACAACTGGCAGCAAACATTCCTAAAGAAACAGGAAGCAAACTGAAAATCCATACTGATTGTAGTGGCTGTAATGACCGTGATGATTGTAATCAGTGACTATAATATGATGTCAAACCACAAAATGTCAGCATTGGAGTAAAGTTGATAGACTCTACCATACATGTAGCCACAATATAACCATTTTCAAATTCAAAGAAATTCAAAGCCAGAACATAGAAGCACCAATATCTGAAGGTTGCACTTTTTGCTTTGTAGCATTAAAATATAAGTATTGTGATAAACTCTGCTAGGAAAAAGGGGATTCATATAAACCTAACTACTGTATTCCATGCATAACTTGAGCAAACCACAATCCTGCCACATTACCAATATTATATTTTAAAAACAGCTATAGAGTCACTGATTGGAAAGCTGTTCCTTTTCCATAACAATGATAGTCAATTGTACATGAATGATGGTGGCAATTTCAAAAATGATTTTAAAAAAGACATTTTTGCTACCCATTAAAGCTGATTACTTTTTCTCAGATTTCCATGTGAGCTGTTGTTTTAAAGAATCTGTTCATTTAAAGATAGTGTGATACTTAAAGCAGGAATAAAAAGCTAGACTCTGAGTGTAATGTTATCATTTAGGAAATCAGTCCACAGAGTGGAAATATCAACACATCCATTAAGTGGCCTATCATAAATAAGGAGATTTCCACATAATGTCTGACTTGTAATCTCAATCTCATCCACATTTCATCTAGAAAAGAAATCAAGTTTTGGACTATACTTTTACTTTGGGGTTGTACCATTGATTATATAAGGTAAGTCGATGTCTTTGAGAGGCAATTTCTGAGTTGGACAGATATAGGAAAATCACTGGATGTAATTCTGGGACATGTCTATGGAGATTCTCTGTCATCCAGGCCATGGATATCCCAAAGGTGCTTTTTCAAGAGGCAACAGGACTTTCTCTTTTTTCCCCCTTTGACTATGTTTTGTTTCTTATCCAAGAAGCTTTTTCAGCTCTGACTGGATTCCATTCCCCACCATCCAGTCAGAGCTGAAGAAGCTTCTTGGATGAGGTGAAATGTTTGCAAAGAAAAAACCAGAAAGTTCAGTTGTCCCTTGAAAAAACACCTTTGGGATAATTCTGGGTCAGTTTGTCCCTTATCAAATCCCACTCGTTGTATATCCAAAGGCCTCATTGTGCTGCAATCTCTATTCAGTTTGAAGGTTAAGCCCCACTTTATTCAATGGAGCAGGCATCAACTGTTAGGGGGTTGACATGAATGCCACTCTGCTCAATATTTGCAGTTCAGCTACAGGTCAATACGGTTTTAGGTTTTTTTCCCCAGAAGGCAAGTGTCAAGGTTCCAACTGATGAACCCAATCAAGCCAGCAAAGTTGAGACAGTCCAATTTTTTTAAGCAAAACTTTATTGGGTACATCATTTTGGTACACATGGAAGCAAAACCAACTCTAC
This sequence comes from Pseudonaja textilis, assembly GCF_900518735.1. The sequence goes on from NW_020769336.1 coordinate 1,533,774, forward strand.
CTATTTCCTGTGGATTTTTGCATAAATAAATAATAGATTTTTCCCTCCCCTCATTAGCACAGGTCACATTGTCCAATTAGGTGTTCTGGTGTTGCTATGGCAACTCTGCCAAGTCTTTGCCAAATTTCTGTTGAGATGACCTTGGTTCCTATGGGACGATTTCTTGTTATCGTCTGGGGCTAGCATTCCAAACCTTTCCCTCTGCCCTTACTCTGTGGTAGCTGAGAAACGAGAACATGGCTGCAACAGCATAGGCATATTTAGAAGTTGACAGCAAGGAGTAGAAGATGAATGGAAAGTGAGTCTATTAAATGCCATTGAACTAATATACCCAGTTCACCCAGGTGAAGAGGGAAAGGGAATATCTTGAGAATAAAAAAGATTGACTGACTGAAATGCAAACAAGCACTCTAGCATTTTGTTACATATTTCACTTTAAACATTTGAGAAGTTTGAAAATAGCACAGCAAGGGAGCTCAACAAGCAAAAAGTGAAAATGAGATTATAATGAAAACAACCAAAAGTTATATACAGTATATGTGGTGGTTTTTATACTACATAATGGATATTTTTGATTATCTGTTAGTAATTTACAGCACAAAGGACATTACAATTTGTAATGGATTTGTCTACAATGAAATGATCCTAATAGCCAATGGCCTTGAAGTGCTGTAAAAGGAAAATCTCAGCCACAGCTTTTAGAGATGACTCATTCCACTCATAGTTGGTTGAAAATTTCTAGAGACAAACAAATGTTTTAATCTATTCCAGGATGTAAAACAAGAGTTGTAAGCATTATGGAGTTTCATTTTGATCAGAAGGACTGCATGGAGCAATGCAAGGGCAAATGGGTTCTCTCTCATCCACTCATCAGGATTTTTCTTCCTCTGTTAGCCTTGCAAACCATAGATACATGCTTAGACACCTAACAACCAACCAACCATCCAACCAATCATAGCAACAATTAGTTCCTGGGGACTCTGGTAATTTAAAGCAATTCCTCAGAGACTTTACTTCCTTATTTACTTCCCTTTTCCTTTACTTCCTTTTTCCAAATATAAGAATAAGATAAAGTACATGTGCATAAACAGACAGCTTATATTGCTAAGGCACTTGACATAGCCTGCTACTAGGACTATACTTACCTACATTAACCTACCTATTTTCATGTAATCTGTCTTTATATAAATTGGAAATGGGGCTTTAACTTCTAGATTGTCTGGGATTGCTGCTACAAAAGCCTTTGCTGTACAAGTAAGGCCAAGTTCAGTGTGGACATTTGTTGACATGATTCCATTATATTTGATGCCAGGTTTCAATGTGGTTGGTTCCACCCTTTTTGTTTCTTGCAAGATATCCATAGTTGCCTATATACAGAGCTTTTGACATTTCTGCTTTCTTTTCCAGTTGTAAAGCCAAGCCAAGCTTGTTGAGTTTCTGCCTACGAACAGTCATTGTCAAGCACCAGGGAAATCATAAGATTCAGGCATTTCAAATGAGCATAAAGATGTACTGCAAGCTTAAACTCTCTATAAGAACCTGACCAATTGGTGGTTAAGGGAAATGAGTAGGAGAGAAGATAAACATTCAAGGTGGACTGGACTTAGATCTCTTGTGACTTTTGCCATGTTTGATCCCTTCCTCGGACTCTTCCTGGTCATCTCCTACAGTCATCAAAGCACAGGAGAGTTGTTAGGTTCAAATGACAACCATTTGTTCCAGTATAGCCCATAGGTCCATATTTATAATTGCTACTTTGTCTCTCTGCTCCGCTCTAACCCATTTCCAGGTATAGAAACCTCCCAAGCTGGACTTCTGTGTAGCATCAGATCAAAATTGCCTATTATTACAAGTTAGGACTTGGCAAATAGATGCATAGCTACTTCATTTGACTGAACTGCAAGTGCCAGTTCTGTCTCATTACATTTAATACATAGTGTGTGTTTGACCCTGTTGTTTTAATTTTAATTTTAATTACATAAAGCATCTTGGGACTCAATTCGGAGAAGGATTACTCTGCCTGGGCTGCAAGGACTTATACTCAGGGATGGGATGTGACTGGTATAACTACTGGTTCTGTCACTCTGTGTTGCATGCGTGCAATTTACGACCTGCTGAGCAGCACTGCATGCAAGTGCGCAGTGGTTGGAAAAGTGTTTTTTCCCGCTGTTTCAACTGCAGCTGTGTTGCACAAAGCAGCTGCAGTTGAAAAGGCAGGAAATAAAGGTCAGGTAAGAGCCAGGGCAGGTGGGCGGGCCAAAACAGCAGCAGACATAGAACCGGTTCTATGTATGCTCTCTGCTGCTCTTCAGAACTACTGGTTCTACAGAGGTGGATAGAACTGGTAGAATCCCACCCCTGCTTATACTTTCAGCCAATTCTATCAGACAAAAAAATCCTGCTCCTGGTACCACTGGATGTGGTTTTCCTCCCTTCCATCTTTCCTCTGTATTCACAAGAAAGGGATTCAGAACCAAAGCAGGAAGGAAGGATATTATTAACCTCCTTCCAACAAATAGATCTGAGCCAGATTTACAATGCTGGCAAAAAGAAGGGTGTCCTTTAATCCTCAGTGAAATATTTCAAAATTCCTGGCCAGACTCACTAAGTTAGAAATTAATTCCTCCTGAACTCCAGTGCTCTTCAGGTATTGTTACAAGTGGGGAAAGTCTATCTAAATTCAAGGTAGGATATGTAATATAGCAGGGATGACTATGCTAATTCACTACTGTTCAAGCCAGCACCCTCCATGTGTATTATCCACTGAGGCTCTTGATACAAATTGAAAACCACTCTAGCCACCTTCTATATAGAGAGGTGGATGCAATGGGCAACTCTAGCCCATTCGGCTGCTTTTTCTGCCTCTTCTTGGCTTATCCTCAGTTTTGATTTGATTTTCTGCCTTTTTCTCTATCAATTCTCATTCAGTCTGGTGAAAGAGTCAGAGAAATAGGAACAAGTTAAGAGAAGGGTGGTGCATTAGAAACTGCTAATACAGTGGTGTCAAACTCATGGCCCACGGGTCAGATGCATCACGTGCTGGCCATGCCCATGCCCGGTTTAGCAAAGGGGAAAAACGTTATGATACATCACATGATGACAACATGTTGTCAGGAGTTTGACACCCTTGTGCTAGTGGTTAAGGCACCAGGCTAGAAATTAGAAAGCTAGAATGCTAGTCCTGTTTAGGTATGAAAGCCAGCCAGAAGGTGACTTTGGGCCAGTCCCTCTCTTTCATCCTAACTCACCTCACAGGATGGTTGTTGTGAGGAAAATGGAAGGAAGAAGGATAATTTGGCATGTTCACCACTTTAAATCATGTATAAAAGTAATAAAAGTGGGATATAAATAAAGGTTTGAAAAGTTATGTTAAACTCTTCTGGATTGCTGTATTAAAAGATAATCCATCAATGTTTGAACTAGTAAAAAAGTATGCTGTAGGAAAACATCACTGTTCTAAGACCCAAGACTTATTCTGCCTCAGCAACAAGAACAGTGGATGAGCAGTGCTGTCTTACAGTTTAAACTAGGAGACATTAAGAAAAGGAAAAAAAAAATGGTTATTTGATTTCCTTGGCTTTGTTTCCTCTCTGAATGAGCATTCCCAACCCTTGGGAAAAACAGCCACTTCACTAACAGCTACTCACACATTCATGCATCTTTCAGTGAAGTTCTAAAAAGCAAAAATCTCAGGCTACAATTCCCTTTCTTTTCCTGAAGCCATGCCACAACTTCTAAATTTTGCTCATTATCACCTGTTGAATTTGTTGGATGACAATTCTGTCAAACCTCCTCCCTAGGCACACTTAAGAAAACTCCTTCTCCGCTTTGCATAGGAAAATAACATTTGCATCTTTCAATCACTAGGCACAGTTTTTGTATATTAAAGAAGTTACACTGCCCCATCATTTATGAACCAGATCCAGTTGCACCATCTAATCCTGGATTCTTACATTTTTCAATAAATTTACAGCATTTATGACTTTCTCTATGTTATTTTTTCCCTTGGTCTTTACAGTTACGGCTTTGGTTTTATTTGTATTCTTTAACATACCACGACCATGCTGATACAAATGTTCAAAATTTCCTCCCTTCATTTTCATCCTAAGTCATCTGTTTTATTTTTACTCCATTGATTCTGCTGGAAGGTTCTTGTTTAGCCTTCTTTACCCATTTACATTACATTTGTTCTGCCTCTTTTAACCCTTCCTTGCTCTTTTTGACTACATCTGTCATTATTCATTTGTTTCTTAATCTCTTCCTCTTTTCCTTACTTTTTGCAGCAAGCATTCTTTTACATGCATTATTTTTTATTCAGAGTCTCTTTCACTGAGCTCTCATTCCACCAAGACCTCTTTCCTTACTTTCTATTAGTATATCACCATAAATCTTCACATCATTCTTTTCATTTGGTTCCAGGTATTTTTCACATCTCCTCTTCTTATGTCTATTTTATAGTTATTGAGTTAGGAGATTAATGTAGTTTATCATATTTTTTTCATAGAGAAAAAATATGTCTCATTCTGCAGACATTCATCTTTCCCTTTAGTTTCTTTCACATCTTTTCCTTCTACAATATATAGAACAATGGTCTGTCTCACATTGAGGACCTCTGATCACCCGTGTATTTTTCACTAGTTATCTCAGTAATTCATAATGAAGAATTAAATCAATCATCCTTTCAGGTTTATGTTCATTTCTTTGCCACTCGGACAATATGAATAGACTTATGCTTAAAAGACATATTCATAGCAGACTTTTATCTGAGCTCACCAATCCTGTTCACTCTTGTGCCTTCTAATGGCCGAAGCAATTCTTTTTCTGTACTCCATCATCTCATTCCAACACATATATTTGTGTCATCTATCAGAGTAATAATTTATCTTTGATTGCATTAATTCAAAAAGTTGCATATTTCCCCCTCAAACTTATAGCTCACTGTTCTGCTATTAATTCTTAGGGAAGCATGCTACTGAGTAAGTTGACCTATGAATTTTATGTTCATATGTACCCACAGCAACTTAGATGATACTGCTTTATAGCTTCTGACACACAATTTAGCCTTTTCATACATTTTCTGATTGTGCACCCATTCTGCTATGTATGACCAGTCTGTCTTTGTTCAGATCTGTTATATCCTTACTTCCTTTTTCAATTTCATAGACTCAATGCATATTTATTTCATGAATTAATTTGAGCTTATCATATACTCTAGTAATACAAGCAGCAATTTTATATGTGCTTCAACATCACCACCTAGGAATACTGCACTTCATTATCCTTCATGACTCTGGGCTATTGTGGCCCTCCCAAAATATCAAGTAAGATAAAAAAAGATATGGACTTGGTTATCAGGCTTAGTCTCATCTGTGCTTCCATACTAATGGTAAAAACAGTATAGATAAGCTTTTGGCACATTTTGTCAGCACACTGCAAGCACAGCAAAAGTTCAATTTTACCCCAAGTATGTCCACGCTATTCTATGCAAGCCAGACAGTATAGAGGTTATACAGGTAGTTCTTGACTTACAACAGTTCTCTTGGTGACCATTCAAAGTTACAACAGTACTGAAAAATTGACTTATGACCATTTTTCACACTTATGACTATTGCAGAATCCCCATGGTCACATGATTTACATTTGGATGCTTGACAACTGACTCATATATACCACAATTGCAGTGTCCTGGGGTTATCTTTTGCAAACTTCTGACAAGCAAAGTCAATAGGGAGACCAGATTCACTTAACAATTGTGTTACTAGTTTAACAACTGCAATGATTTGCTTAAAAAATGTGGCAAAAAAAGTCATAAATTGAGGCAAAACTCATTTAACAATTTTCTCACTTGGTAACATAAATTTTAGGCTTAATTGTGGTCATAAGTTGACCACAAGCCTGCATCCTACCAATGTGGTGAATTAATAAACATTCAAGAGCATCTATCACAAACCAGGACTATAGAAGAACTGGTTATAACAGTACAATAGCATATGATTTTCAGAATTTTAAAAGATTATCAAAATTTGTTATCTGTAATTATATGTAGAAATCTCTGCTAAAAATAACTACACTGATTGCTTAAATTCCCAACTCAGATACCAGTTGCTTCAATATAATATAGAGAATAAATTTCAGAAACATTAGTCAATGTACATCCCACTAATGTATACCACAATTTTTGGTGAAAGGAATATTGTTTTAGTTTTAAATTATCATTTAAAACTAAATCAGATACATGCTGTAGATTAATTCTTTCAAAAATATTAGGTAAAGAACAATTAGTGATCCTGTCCAAATTTGTTTCTGAATTGAATGGATATTTGTTTATTTACAATACAGGTAAAAACAAAACAAGAAAAACAATCATCTGGCAATTTACAGTGAGGCTTAAAATCATGGAAAGGCATAAACATGGTTCTGGAGAGTAGTGGGATCAAAGGCAAACAAAAACCACTAATGCTAACAATAGTCTCTTCTACAATGCACACTACAATACACCCACATACACCCACACAAACTAAAAGGTTCATTTTAGATGAAAAGAATGTAATTTATTCTCTGAATGTAATGCAGTTGTCAGCTAAGGAGGTCATAGCCAGAATCCCATGGCCAGAATCCCACTGCCAGCCTTATTTTTCATTTAGCACAAGCACCTGCAGACGGGCCTCAGAAGAAGCTCAACAACATCTGTTGTGCCACCTGGGAATTCTTGTTTGGTTGGATCTAATAGCAAATGCATCATAACTGTTCAATTTAGGCAGAAATTGCTGACCCTAAAGCATTTATTTGACACACAAAACATTCATACGCTAAACTTGTCTTCTGAAAGCATCTAAGTTGACATTTCCAGGCATCATTAAGGCATCAGTTGGAATGAATGGGACTATATCAGCTTTGAAGCAAAATGCCTGTGTGTTCTTAGTTTGATGCCCTCTAAAAATTACATGAACTCTCACTAGGTTATCACAAATCACTGCTCTTCCAAAATGCTGGGAGTGTACCATTTATCCCCTTGTTCCTCTCTAGCAAAGAAAAGTGCAGTTTAAAGGTTTAACAGCTTTTAAGCAGCTGGACAAGAGCTGTGATCTGCATTTAAATTGAAGAATCTGCAGGACTACATTTCTCCTTTCTCACAGCTTAGAGGCAAAGCAGCTTGTCTATAAAGCTTTTTAGGTTACAAAAAGGAGCTTTGGCTGCTCTCCTGTTTCTTTCTATTGTATGACACCAGATGGATGCAAGTATCAATGGCAGCATGGCTAACTTACTGTTTGTTGGCTAACAAAGTACACCCCCATCTAAAGAAGATTCTGGGTATTCAGGCTTGCACAGTGACTGGATTCACTTATTTCCCCAAGCAATCAATAGCAATAGCATTTAGCAATAGCACTTCGACTTATATACCACTTTACAGTGCTTTACAGCCCTCTCTAAGTGGCTTACAGAGTCAGCATATTGCCCCCAACAATTTGGATTCTCATTTTACCCATCTCAGAAGGATGGAAGGCTGAGTCAACCTAAATCAAGTTTAATCCATGCATGAATTAATCCCTGAACTAGGTGTGGGCTCACCTGAGTCAATATACAGCAGCCTACCCAGACAATGCGGTGATGGCAAACCTTGAGAGGGAAGTGGTGGAATGGTTGATAGGCCATGCATGTCAAGGTTCCGACTAATAAAATCAAACAAGTCAGCACTCAAGACTTTCCATTTCCTCAAAGAACTGCTTTATTGAATGCATCATTTCAGCAGGGATGATCCTAAAACCAGCTCTAGTTATTTGCCCCCTTCCCCTAGTGTCACATTGTCCAATTAGGTGTTCTCCTTGATGATCAGTCTCTGACTGCCACCTCTTGGGACCTACCTTGGTTCCCATGAGATAGTAGGTTGTTTTGGCTACTTTGCATTCCATTTCTCTCCCGCCTCTCCAAGTTGTGTGGCAACTTGAGAAATAGAAGATGGCTGCTGTGGGCTTGATCGGTTTCAGAGTTGATGGATTTGTTAACTAAATTACAGTATGGCTGGGTTTACTCTGGACTCTCAAATCAAGGAGTTGGGATTACACCACCACAAGATGGATTGCTATAGTGGAAAGTTCTACCACAGATTGCTTAGTATGAAAGACACATCCAAGTCAATCCAGCCAGAAACTTTATATGAGGAAAAACAAATTAAAAAAAGTTTCCTCCCCCCCCCCCCCCTTATCTAAATCAAGCCTTCCAAGTTATTTTGGCATGAGGCATAGGTCCCATCCGAACAATGAACAGCAATAACAAATAATCCATGACATCTAAGGAAATATCTAACAGAAGATCTACTGCAGTCCAAATTGATCCAAAAGATAGTTTTATATGGGAGTGATCAGGCTGGCATGGCCAGAAAAACTGAATTAAGATGACGAAAATGTAGGAGCAGGGAGGATTAAAATGGTGCTACCAACACTGTGATTTCTGAATGTATTGATTTATTGGAAAGCATTTGTCATATTTGTATGGCTGTGCAACTCAAATAACATATTCTGGACAAGATATAAAAAGTCAATAGCAATTAGAATCCTCAAAGAAAAGAATACAGTGTGTTAAAAACCAATTAAAACATATAAAATTGCAACCTGATTAAAATAGACTACATCTCATCCAGAGAGGACTGAATCATACCCAAAGGACGGGGGAAAGAGCCATGTCTTTGACTGCTTTTCTAAAGATAAATGAGGTTGGGAGCAGCAGTATAGAGGTGATGATGATGATGATGATGAGGAGGAGGAGGAGGAGGAGGAGGAGGAGGAGGAGTTTAAGGGCAGTTTGTTCCAAAAGGCAGGGGCATGCCTCCAAGATCCCACAAGACAGCATTGTCTCAATAAGAATGAGAGGACTTTCCCTATTGGATGCAAACTCTTCAGCATATGTTTATTACAGCTGTTGAACGATTCCTGAATTAAGCATTAAGTTGTATACCATTCCAAAGATAAAGTAAACTATATTTAATATATTCACTTTGATTGTGATAGTATTTCCCTTGAAGAATTCTCTAAATCAGCATTTCCAATGCTTTCAAAAGGCTGGCATGCAGCCAACCTGTTTCCAATTCAACCTAAACATCAGCATTCAAATCAGACCATTTCCCTGTTTAGCTGCAGAGAGCTTGAGATAAGGAAGGCAGCTCTTATAATCATCTTCCTACAACAGATGGTAGTAGCTAGGACATCTTGGTTGAACTAGAAGAAATAAGTGGGGTTAGACTTGGGTACCTACCAGAAAATCCTTGAGCTGCAGGATAAACTGCAAAATGGGGAAGGGAAGGGAAGGGAAGGGAAGGGAAGGGAAGGGAAGGGAAGGGAAGGGAAGGGAGAAAATATAGGGACAAAGCAATAACAAACCACTTCTATATTGTTATCAAGAAAACTATATGGATATGTCAATGTGGTTATCAACAGTTAAACTTAAACTCAGGATAGACTTCATCCAAGTTGGATGTTATGAATACACACACACACATACACACATACACAGCAGCTGTAGCCTCCTCCTTTGTCACTGCCAACCTCCTCCTTTCCCCAATTTTAATTCTTTTAAAATATTTTGATTTTTAAAAGGGGAAACTTGTATATTTAAAAATCCTGCTATTATATTTATTTGCAAGAATGCCTTTGGGCTACAAATGGGTTTATGTTTATAGAGGGTCTTCAAAAAAAAAAGGATGGGTAATTTTAGTCTTATCAGAAGACAGGCAAAAAGGAGAATAGAGCTGTCCAGTAAAAGCCATAATGTCCAGTTTGACATCACATCATCATGCAAATTATGTAATCTGCATCAACAATAACATCATGATAGGCATATATGGATGGAATTGATGAAATATTGAATAAAAGAGAAATTAGAAGTTTAAAGAACAGAAGGAACTGTATGAAGGAGTGTATGACCATGGTAGAAACAAGGATGATTTCTAAGGATAGATGGATATGGAGGGACATAAGTAAATCCATACTTTCTACTTAGCCCACAATCACTATTTGCTACTCACTGTTCCCTCATACAGGACTGCTTGGCATCATTCTCATCTCACTCCCACTGCAATTGTGTTTTCAAGCTTTAATGTAAAACTATTCCCCTCTCTTCACAAAAAATTAAGTGCATTAAAGTAGGTGGTCTCCAGCACTTTGATCCATTCTAGCAACAGCCCCAGCAATGATGAGCTGCATGACCCTTTCTCATCAGTAGCTGGCTACTTCAATAGCTGGTCTTGGACAGTCATTTCATCCTGGGCTACTGAGCTACTGAGCTACTGAGCTACTAGGTTCTATGTTAATTGGCAGTTGTTGATATTCATTTGCTTCAAACACACACACACACACACACACACACACAAAGTATATCACAGAAGTGAGTATGCCCCCTCACATTTTGTAAATATTAAATCTCTATCTATCTATCTATCTATCTATCTATCTATCTATCTATCTATCT
>NW_020769336.1:1544244-1569548 GCF_900518735.1 Pseudonaja textilis
TCTATCTATCTATCTATCTATCTATCTATCTATCTATCTATCTATCTCCAGGCTGGGTGAAGTATGTTCCCTTTGGCTTCCCATCCACTGTACTGGAAGGCTCCTTATTTTTTCCTTTACTATATATATTTTAACCATTTTACATTGCAATGTCTGAAGATTGCTACATCTTTTCTCTGAAAGTAAAATACCAGCTCATTATTATTATTACAGCATAGCAATTAACCTAGAGAGGAACTAGAAACAAAAGCACCACAGATCATCAGAGTAGTGATGACACAATAAGAGATAAAAAGAAAGAAGCTTTGCTTGTGTCAAAGGAGATGATTTAAGAAGAAGGTGAGGAAGGCAATAGGAAACTATAGTACAAGCATCAGAAAAAAGCAAAAGAGAAACAGAGGGACTGATGAGAAAGGAGCAATCCATCAAAGAAAAACCAAGCAGTGGTAGATGCATCTACACAGAAGCCAATCAATGTGATTTTCCTTCCTTGTACATAAAGGATAGAGAAGTAGCAGGATAATGACCAATCAGCCATGGTCTGAGTAAAGCACCAACCTGGCCCCATTAAGAACCACTGCAATCTAGCTTGGAATTTCTTAACAGCCACAAACAGTAAGAGGGACAAGCAGTTAAAATCTCATCACAGAATTGTGCATAGTGAATGACATTGGTATGAGCAAAATTTAGCTGTGTTTCCTCCGTAGCTTATTTATGCCTTTGATTTTTCTCTTACTATTTCTTTCTCTGGTTCCATCCTTCATTTAACAATACACCCTAAAAGGGAAAAGTATGATGGGTATGTTTGTATCCATACAGTACATATCAATTACTTTCGATGACCCAAGCATGTTAAGCAGCTTGTGAATAGAGGATCCCCATTTGTGAATTTTTGCATCTTTATTCATGTGAGTATAGAAGTGCTCATGCAGACAGCATGAAAGAATGTGGTGAGATAGCTTTTTGAACTTGGGTGCTGTCCAAATGTGTGCACTTCACTTCCCAGAATTAGTAGCAACAACCACACTGGAAGGAGAGGTCTGGAAATTGATGTCAAGAAGGCAAACAGGTTGTAGGCTAGGGTAGAGTTGAATAAGCTGCAGGAGCTGAAATGATATTAATACAACAATGCTCGACTGGAATTGTGAAATATTATTAAAAGGATATAGTTACAAAGATAGGAGAGCTAGATTCCCTTGACTGTGTTGAAAAAGAAAAAAAAAAGCTAGGTAGCATTAAGCACAGGAAATGTTAAACATTACTGCAGGAACCTACTCCCAGTGGTAGTTTTCTATCTTGTGTGAAGCCATGGCTTAATTGTATTTCTGAAATTAGCCTTTGCACTGCCCTAAAATTTAAAAACTGAGCCTAACTCAGCACCAGCCTTTCAGTGTATGATTGAATAGTTTACTGAGTAGACATGTTTAAGTGAATGCTGCCACACTTGATAACTTTGCAGTCACAGACCACTGTGTTTAGAAACAATTCTGATTGTGCTGGTGGATTTCTCATTTTCTACTTCTTAATCTATTCCCTGCCGATTCTGTAGCTATTTCAATTTTTATCTCATCAGCTTGCAACAATCTTCCAGTTTGCTTCTGTTGGTACTGGATTTATAATGTGTAGAACATTTATTGCTGAGGACATGCTTCCTTTATTGTACATAAAAATCTTTCAAATATGCAGGACATACTGCAGAATTGTATTTCTGGGATTCCACCCTGCTGCTGAATTGCCTGATGGTTCATTATTGTTTTAGTTCAGAGCCATTCAAATGTATTTTCTGATAGCAACAACAACCTTTCATATTGATGAGTTCTCTGCTTGGAAAATCAAACAAAGAGAGAACTCTTAATCACTAACAAGTGTCAGGAATCTGCCTTTGGTTTCTGTGGGAGAGACAGATTTTTTGTTTCCAAATTCTTGGTGCATATTATAATACAATATATGTTTTTTGTGTATACAAATATTTCTTCTTCCACTATGAATTGTGTGTTTCAGCTAGTGATAAAACTCTTTGCCCAAAGTGAATAATATAGGAAGAATGTCATACTTTTGCTGTATGAACAGATCTTTGATAGGGTTAGAAAGAAGCAGAATAATATAGTATTTAATATTTAAAGCCAGTAACCTTTTGAATGATTGCTACTACCATAAGGTTATGGGAATGGTTTTATTACATTGGCAGAAAGCTGTAACATCTTGATTTTTTTTAATGAGTGTAAATATATATATATTTAAAATCCATCTCATCCTAACATAACAGTGCTTGTTTCAACATTTTCTATCCTGCTATCTCTATGATCATTGATTGTACAGCCATCTAGCTACATAATGCTCAGGTTTTTCACAACAGCATGCATGATCAAAAGATGGTAACTTCTACAAATTGTCCCCAAAATTTATGTGAAATATGTCCTCACTTGTCTTTCTTGAGCTCTCTAGCTAGTCCTGAGTTAACCAGTGACTGAACAAGAGGCCTTGTCTACCTCATTTCAACACCCTTTCAAGATCCTGATATTAAGGCAAATTATGATGGCCTGATCACAGGTGTTACTCCAATTGGAGTGAGTTAATGGCAGCCTGGTTGTGTCACTCTGATTTTAAAACAGATCAATGCAGCCTTACTTCCCTCCCCACTCCTATTCCACAATGATGCTTTATACAAACCTTGACAATGTTTACTATTTTGTTGTGGATTAGCTGTTGTAAGCTGCCCATAGCCATATAGGGGAGCTATACAAATTGGAGCAATAAAAATATAGGTTTACTTTGGATGTAGATGTGGAAGAGAGATTAGCTGACTATGGGGAAAGAGTCAAATGGGGAATTAGTTGGGAATTCCTGTGAGGGCATAACAGGGAGAAGTCTGATTTCCCTTTGAAAGTCATTAAATCTTAACTAGTTTGACCTAGGTGCAAACTACCAGTTTGAGAAGATTCCTGTGTTATAGGCTTGAGCAATAAACTAGCTAACTGAACTTTTCACTTGATCTGATTGTTCATGCCTGGAAGAAGATATTTGAATAATGCATGTAAGGTATACTGTACAATAAATTGTTAAATTGAGTTTTATAGGTAGCTGGAGCTTCCCAGATCAAAAATGTGAAGGTTGTAAACACGTAATCATGTAAACTGTCAAGAGTGAAACATGGGCAGCTATGTGCCTCTTCGTTTCAATTTCTCATTAGAATAAGGGGGGAGGCAATGTTGACTATGAATGAGTTAATTTGGAGAAATGACTTGTGAGCTTGTGAGACTCTGGAAACTTTTCAAGGTCAGATAAATAGGTGTGTGGAAGAAGGCAGATGGTCCCCAAAGCAAAGAGAAGTTTTTTTAATATCATCTATCTGGAAGCTTGGGGGTTGGACCAAGGGTGGGTTTCTACCATTTTTGTCCACCTCTGTAGAACCAGTAGCTCTGAAGAGCAGCAGACATAGAACCGGTTCTATGTCTGCTGATGTTTTTGCCCACCCACCTGCCCAGGCTCTTACCTGACCTTTATTTCCTGATTTTTTCAACTTCAGCTGCCATGTGAGGCACAGCTACAATTAAAGAAGCAGGAAAAAGGGCTTTTTGAAAGGCTGCTTCTCTGCATGCAGCATGCTGATGACGATTTACAGGGGGCCCGGCAGCGTGCAGGGAAGCACATCGTAAATCACCGAACCTCGTAAATGACCAAACTGGTAGTTAACCCTGTTGGATCCCACCCCTGGGTTGGACTTGGAAATTCATTGTTTAATACTGTGAATATGAATGCCTTAGAAATTCAGTTTTACCTCCCCATTCCTATGCTATGTATTCAATAAATAGGAAGCTTTTCAGAACTGAAATGATCCTGGATTTTTATTTGGATACTCAAGCTGAATGTTGACATAAACACAGAATCACTACGTACAAGCAAGTACGGAAACAAAAATATATTGCTATATAGAGAACTTTTCAGGGAGTGTACTCTAGGCTTTAAACCTAGAGAGGATATATATTCAACAATCATAATAAAATGTGAGAAACTATCAACAGTTTGTAGTAGCTGCTCTTTTAAGCATGTCAGACTGAGTCTCTGGGCAGCTTCAGCAAAGATAAAGCCTCATGTAAGCTGTAACAATTTGATGGAAATTAATTTTTGTATCTAATATTAGCTATACTTGTATATCAAGCTGATCAATTCCATAATAAAAGATTTGAATCAATATGCCTTTGAGACAGAGAATGGATGAGTAGGCATATATTACCAGCCTTGGAAGATTTTCAGCTTAAACATCTCACTTACCATAGAGCAGTGTTTTTCAAACTTGACAAGTTTAAGATGTGTGAACTTCAATTCCCAGAAGCTGCCTGGAATTGAAGTTCACACATCTTAAACTTGCCAAAATTGGAAAAAAAAACACTGTCATAGATGTAGGATTACATTTGTGGCACTATTATTTTGATTTGTTTGGAAGGCTACCATTTTTGGAATGAACTCAGTGTTGTAGAATAGTTCTGAGAGTACCCTGATTTTTCATACTGTTATAAATAATATTAAAAAATGCAAAGGAAGCCTTTTTTAGGTTTAATATTGATTCTCTTTTTTTGAAGACAGGCTTCACGCTGTGAGCAGGATTCGAACCTGCGCAGGGAAACCCTATTGGATTTCGAGTCCAACGCCTTCACCACTCGGCCATCACAGCTGATTGCATTGAATGGTGAAAATCTGAACTGATGCTTTTGGAAGAAATTGTCTACATTAGACAACTACAGTTTCAGCAGTGTTTGGTAGCAATCATTAATCTTTTATTGAGAATACTTAGATATATGTAGATATGTGTACTATATGATAAGAATGAGTTTTAAAACATTGCTGTGAGACACAGAGACCTCGATAGCTTCATCTATATCGAGGATGTAAAATAGATGCATTAAAAATGAATGTTTTGCCACTGATATTTTACAGCATGTGTCATATTTCTCTCTATATATTTCTAAAATGTGTTTTTAGAAATCTGAAGTGTATCAGGAGAAATTCCTTCATTTTCCACTCAAAATGTTTAAATTACCAGCTAGTAAAATGAGGTAGTTTGCAATGTAAGTTTTGTGCACAAGAATACATGTAGTCCTAGATTTACAGCCACAATTGAGCCCAAAATTTCTGTTCCTCAGTGAAACATTTGTTAAGTGAGTTCCCCCCCCCACTTTATGACTTTTCTTGCCATAGTTGTTAAGTGAATCAGTGCAGTTGTTAAGTTAGTAACCCGGTTATTAAGTGAATCTGGCTTCCTCATTGACATTGCTTGTTAGAAGGTCATAAAAGGTGATCACATGACTCCAGGACATTGTCATAAGTATGAGTCAGTTGTCAGGCATCTGAATTTTGATCCTGTGACCAAGGGGATGCTGCAACAATTGTTAAGTGTCAAAAAAAGTCATGTCACTTTTTTCAGTGCTGATGTAACTTTGAACAGTCACTAAATGAGCTGTTTTAAGTCAAGCGCTACCTGTAAATGAAGGATTAATGCAAGGAGTCTGTTGTGGTTCGCCAGCAGCTGGTGCAGACCACAGAGGAGTCAGACACTGGGAAGAACGGGGACCAATCAGGGAGTCTGAAGAAGATTCGGATGAGGGTCCTTTGTCCAATGCAGAGATGGGGTCAGGACCATCTGAGTGTGGGGTGCTACCTTCAGAGCCTTCAGAGTCTGGCAGCAGCAAGGCAGAGGACCCAGAGGAGCCAATGTTCCCAATGTGTGTGTGCGCAGAGCTGCTAGAAGGCAAGAGCAGCTGAAACAAAAAGGGTGACTCAGGAGGAAGGCTGGGAGGTGATTGCCCCTCCCATAAGGGATAAAAGTCAGGCCAAGATGATGAAACCTTTGCAAGAAGCAAAGGAGTTTGATTGGTTCCGAGTCATCCTGGTTGCAGCACCATGCAGTCACACAACTGCTGTTTGCAACATTTTCTGCTGTTTTCCAACTGAAAATGGCAAAAAAGAAGTTTAGTAGATATGCTGAATTGACTTAACAACCACAGAATTTGCTTAATGATCATGGTGATTCACTTTACATGGCTGTAAGAAGCACAGCAAAACAAAGCACAACATGGAAAGTGCGAGTGCTTTATGGGATGACCAATTATTAAAAAAGAAAAAAAAATAGAAGTAATAAGAGGGGGGGGAGGGTAGAGGAATTGAAGTTAACAAACTCTGTTAAAAGGAATACATTACTCCAAATCAATAATAAAGAAGTAATAGAAGTAAAATATAGTGCAGAGAAAACAGGATTTTACCGGTTTGGACTGGTTCTATAGAATCGGTTGTTATGATTCTGCACAGTTCGGAGAACCAGAAAATCATGCCCCTGGCTGGCCCTGCCCCTCTCTACCCGCTCCTCCCTTCCCCTCCCAGTCAGTCCTTATCACGCATGCATGACATCGCGCTCATACCCAACATCACTGACTGTGTTCTCCCCATCCACTCACTCCTTGAGGTATTTCTTTTCTTTTTTTCCCTCCCAATGACCAGTTATTCCGGTGACCAGCTGTGCAGGATCCCCCTCGCTGTCTTACTGCTTTGCCCAGGAGGCTTCCCTGAAGCCCAGGAGGCAAAAAGGGCACAGGGTGGGGTGGAGTGGGGGGTTGTGTCCCCATGCTCTATTTTTTGCCTTCCTGGATCCCAGGGAAGCTCCTGGGAACAAAAATGCCCCACAAAAGGCTTCCCTGAGGCCCAGGAGGCTCAAAAACAGAGCATGGGGGAGTGCCGCACCCCCCATGTGCTCCATTTTTTGCCTTCCTAGGCCCCAGGGGAGTTTCCTGGAAGCCCAGGAGGAAAAAATGGGAGTGGGGGGAAGAAGAAGAAGAAGAAGAAGAAGAAGAAGAAGAAGAAGAAGAAGAAGAAGAAGAAGAAGAAGAAGAAGAAGAAGAAGAAGAAGCCATGCCACCCAGTCACATGGCCATGCCCACCTAGCCACGCCCACAGAACCAGTTGTTAAAAAAATTGACTCTTACCCCTGAGAGAAAAGTGTAACTGTACAGTGGCAACAGTAATAGAAATCAAATATAGGATAATAGCAAAAAACAAAACAAAAAAACAGTCATACATATATGTTTGTATGTTTCACTTTTGTATTTTGGCTTTTTTCAAAATAAGATATCTCCCAATCCTTAAAGAGAGATAAAAATTCAACTGCTCAGTGCTTTTGTGACTTTTCTGAATCAAACTGGATATAGTTTTAGAAAGAATTCCTGCCATCTCCCAGCTTATTTTCCTTTGTTGTTGCATGTCTCCGTCATTGGCAACAAACCTTTTAGCTTTATCCTTACCCCTCCCAAATCCCATCTGCTCAAATAATTGCATTTTCGTATGTACCTAAAAACCAACTAGCACCATCTCTTTCTGAGATGAACCAAAACATCCGAGATGCATATGTTTTGGCATGTGCATAGACCATCCAAAACTATCAGTTCTATGCACATGAATCCACCCCAACTGAATATATATGTGTAAGGTTCAGTGGTGGGTTACTGCTTGGTCATACCAGTTCGGGTGAACCAGTAGTTGTGATCACTGGCTGGGCCTGCCCACTCACCCCTGCACTATTTTTTCACGCACTCACAACCAGTGAACCGGTTGTTAACTTAAGTGCAGTCCACTTCTGGTAAGGTTGATTTTATTTACTCTATGAGAAATGAATGATCTTGTGGACTTTTTTCCCCCTTTCTCTTCTCCCCCACTTTTGTTGTAAAATGCAATAAAAATAATAAAATCAGTGGCAAAAAGGGAAAGTTAAGCAGTCCTGTTGACTGCACAGAATGTAAAAAGGCATGCCCTTATTCATTTAATCCCATGATAATTTGCCTTTTCCATTAATGAAAGCTTTCTCTGAAGTGAATAGGAAAAAATAAAGTGGGGCCTCTTCTCTTAGAGGATCAAGAGGATGGGCCACCCATTCTGCAGAGTGGAAAATCAGACAGCTGGGAGTCATACTTGTTCAGTAATTATATATCCCACTGCAGCTTAGGACTTGTGGGCAATTGAGGGAAATGGGAGCCTTGTGGGCCATTACATTACTTAGATATGGAAGCTTGGGGAACAAAGGCTTGTAGCCTAACTGTATTCTATGTCTTCTGGTAATTATTTTTATTGATTGATTGATTAGCCCTTGGGCCATATCAAAGTGCAGAGTTCCATAAACAAATTATTATTAAAATTTGATAAAAGCAATTTAAAATGAAATTGGAATAAAATATGATTTAAAATGAAATTGAAATAAAATACAGTATAAAATGGCAAGTAAAATAAATAAATGTGCCTTTCCCATTCTTGATGATGCAGTTTTTTCTGCACCTGAAAACAGAACCTACTTAATTCTTGTCAATACTTTAATGTCTTATGGGGCTTACAAACATGCATTTAATATAACAAAATTTGGATCACGCCAGTATTAAACTGTACAGTGTGTAACTAGGTAAGATTGAGGGAACTTCTATTGACAGATCAAAATTAAAATGACCATATTTCTGAGAACCTGGAGCATAGAAGTCAATCCCAAGTTCACACATTCAACAAACAGATGATCAGCCAATATAATGTGTTTTCTTTCGCAATCTAGAATGAAGATTCACATTGTGTTGGATAACAGAATTTTATGAAGGGGAGCTTTATAGCTGAGCTAGGGATTTGAATAAAAACCTCTTAAGACTGCATCTCAAAGATTTTACAGATGAAATGCCCCAATATCAAACATGGGAAATTGAAACCTGTTGCAAAGTTTTAAAACAGTCCAGCCTTTCTGCAATATACTAGCTTTAAAAAAAAATTACACTATTATCTATGCTCTATAAAGCAATTAAGTAGAAAAACCCTAAGTAGAACTGATTATAGAAAGTTTATGTGCTGGAGTTTATAGCATTCATAACTTTATTGTTTACCAGCAGAGATAATACATAGAATATCTAAGATTTTGAAATAATGAACATTTAGTATATCTATAACTGTTGGACTAATCATATTAAATTAAATGCAGCTGGCATGAAGAAGTAATCACATTGCAAAAATTATTAAAATAATATAAACAGCTCCAAAGAACTATCAAACAGACACCCTACACAGTGCAGTCATTAAGCCACCAGGCTAGAAATTAGGATACCATGAATTACAATTCTGCCTAAAGTGTGAAAGCCAGATGGGTGACTTTGGGCCAGCCACTCTCCTCCCAGTTGTTGTGGGGAAACAAGGAGAAGGAAAATGTATTAGGTATGCTTGCTGTTTTGAGTTACTTATAAAGTAATAAAGATAAACTCAATCAATCAATCAATCAATCAATCAAACTAGCAAGAATGAATTCTGTAAGAACTCTAGTCACCTTTAGAAGAGATGGAAGCACATATATTTAATGAATAAAAGAGCATATTACATAGCTGTGTACCTACATCTATACCAAGGGTGTCAATCTCCTGGCCCACGGGCTGGATGTGTCATGTGCTGGCCCCACCCCCGGCTGGTTTAGCAAAGGGGAAAAAGTCCCTATATGTCACATGATGTTGCCTCTGATCTACACCATTTACACATAAAAGCAAAGAGAAAAAAGCACACTGTCTTCTTTATCATTTTCCTCATTCATTGATTGATATGCTCATCCATCACTTACAAGAGGAAAACCTGAAAGCTTGCGTCTTATTTATTTACCAGAGCAAGAAGAATCTATCCACTAACCTAGTTTTTTGTTACTTTATATTATGACTTCTCTTCTGAAGAAGCCACGGGAGCTTTCTTAGAGTCTTCTTACCCTATTAGTTGATTGATGATCATAACTTCAAATCTAAGTAGCACATGAGTCAGTTAAACATCTATTACTGCAGTGAAACAAATGGATGTCAAGAAACTGTGATTTCTTTAAAATTTGTCTTTTGACCTTTATGTCCTTTGCATTGCACAGTTCCAGTTTGTTCTCTTTTCTTCTGTTCTTAATTGTTATTTTAACATTTCTATGTGAGCATTTTGTATTTTCTAAATCTTTCACTTCCTGTACTCCGTATTGCTTCTGCGTGGGTCTACATACCTTCTTCACACTGGGCTCTTCAAAAAAAGAGATTAAAAAGTTAAGTGTACTTCCATGTTTTATTCTGAATTAAATGTTCATCATAATTGTCTCAGGATTCCATTTTCCTCTGCAATATCCATATTGTAAACAGAACCACCTTTCCTTCATGTGTGGATATTTTCTTTTTTCCCTTCATATGTAGAACTTTCAAAAACTGAACTGCAAAGATATGTGGACTGCAATAGATATTTAATATTTGGAATGGAGTGGGGTGGGGTGGGATAGAACAGATCAGAATAGAATATAATTCTTTATGGGCCAAATGTGATTGGACACACAAGGAATTTGTGTCCAGTGCATAAGCTCACAGTGTACATATAAACAGTAAGTAATGTCTCACTTCCCGAACACCCTAACTATTTCAACTCCTTCCCCCAAAACAACGCTATAGAGCATTGCACACCAGAACAACTAGACACAGAACAGTTTTTTCCCGAAAGCCATCACTCTGCTAAACAAATAATTCCCTCAAACCTGTTCAACTATTACAAAGTCTGCACTACTATTACTGTTAATCTTCTCATCACTCCTTATCACCCATCCCCTCCCACTTGTGACTGTACAACTGTAACTTTGTCACTGGTATACTTATGATTTATATTAACTGTTTCCTAGTATGATTGATTGCTTATTGTGTCCTATGACTATCATTAAGTGATAGAATCAGATTTGCCTAAAATTCTCGACTCCTGACGAATGTATCTTTTCTTTTATGTATACTGAGAGTATTTACACCAAGACAAATTCCTTGTGTGTCCAATCACACTTGGCCAATAAAGTATTCTATTCTATTCTATTCTATTCTATTCTATTCTATTCTGTTCTGTTCTGTTCTGTTCTGTTCTGTTCTGTTCTGTTCTATTCTATTCTAGTCTATGTATCATAGGTCATAAATCAAAGTTACAATCATTAATCATATGTTGCAAACAACAATTGATAAAGCATAAGATACCAATAGGAGAAGATAGTAGGAAAAATAAGAAGATGAGAAAAGATGAGTGATGCCTATATGATAAATTAAAAAAAATCTGGTGCAAAAATGCAATTGTGCTACAAATCAATGTGTTCCCATTTTGCATCATGATTCTGTCACATGCTAATTTGGTTCAGGTTCTACATTATGCTGCAATTGTTACTTTAGTAATATGGCAGTAATATTTTACTAATACAATAAGAGTATTTGAAGCTCTTTTGGGAAAGATCACTGGTACATATCACCTTGGTTTATTAACTTGAACTGACAGGTTCTCTGATGGAAAACTTCTCCCCATGGTTTGTTCTTTGTCCAGTTCACTAAGGTGCCAAAATCTGATTGTCATGTAAAATATTTAATGTGTCAATCCAGAAAACATATGGAGATCATGACCTCTGATTTTCTGATATATTTATATTCAGAAGTTAATCCGGAGAAAGGAAGGGCTTTTTAATCCATATTTCTATGCATGAGAGTATGCCTTTCTTGTCTTTATTCCCTTCTGACTAGGTGTTAATTTTCAGAATATAACTTCTGCTCCTGTATGCTGACTGGATGTAAATTGCTTCAGGGAACCATTTGATTTGCATTCTCCTTTTAATGTTACCATTAGCCTTGATAGCTTTGTTGAGAAGGTTACTGAATCTAATAGTATAATCTCTTGAGACTTTAGACATTCGTGCTTGGCTTATATTTCAGGAGGTTCTCACACTTAGGAAGAATTAACTGAATATTTACTTCAGGTTTTTTTAAAAGAAACTTTGAAGTGAACATTTATTTCCCTTCTGGAAACATTCAACATTTTTTGCTTTGTTGTTTCCTGTGGATGATCATTCCTATTTTTCCTCCTCAGTAGTTCATCCTGATTAAATGGGAAAATAGGAGGAAATAAAACTATATGTTGAAATTATTCTAATTATTTTTTTTCTGTTTATGTCATCTTGTACATCCAAATTAAAATCAAAACTGGAGACAGTTTTTTTTCTTTTTAGTCCAAAATCTCATTTAGCTTTTATACATTTATTTAAAATTCTTAAACTTACAGTTATTTTTTTTTCAAAAGAGAAGACTCACCAGATGATTTTTCTAAATTGTTGTTCCAAAGATGATTAATAGCCTTAAGATACTTAAATAGTCAATTTTCAAAACTGATTAGGTTAGCGAACAGTGTCCTTTAAAAAGCTCGGCCACAATTATGAGCTTAATGATTGATACTTTTGTCTCCTAACACTGAAACTCATGGGAGATCACTGTTGTATGATCTCCTTGCAAGGAACAGTTGTCTGGAGCATATGTGAGTAATCGCCCACCCTCTTCTCTGTAGAATTTCCAAAGAGCTGGGTTTTTTCACCAGTTCTTCTGCCTGCTTCAGTCAGTGTCTCTTTTCCACAGAGATGTATTTTGCTCACAATATCTCCACTAGAAACCTTAGGAAGAGATAAATAATTTAAATTAGTATGAAGAAATTTGATAAGTAAAAAAGCAAATTCAGTTGAGGTCCAAAAGAAACTAATCTCATAATATTTATTTAACACCCTCTCCCCCCAAAACTTAAGCTTATGTTTTAGAAGGACCTCAAAAGACATTCAAAAACAAATCAACTAAACAATTCACTGCATACTTGGAATAATAATCTACTAGTTGCAAGTAATATGACATGAATTTGGCTGACTGCAAAGACTTTGACATTTTTATATGGTGAAAACTTGCCTGAGCTTGTAGAAGAAATTATTGGTTAAGACCTAATTTATCCTTGCTTATCACACTTGGGGATGACAAATAGTTCCAGAAAAAAGCTCAGGAAATGGTCTAATTTTTATATATATGAGAATGTAAAAACTACCCTTGGGAACATGAAACATTGCACTGAAAGACTGTAATTTCATATGAAAGTGTCTGGAAAATAAGAATTGGCATGGTCCTCATCTGTTGGAAGCAGCAGAGCTCAAATCTCTTAGCATATATGTGCTATGAATATGGAGAGAGAAGAGCTGTCATCTCCATTTCTTTCTTCCATGTGTTCATAAAAAAGGTCTAAGTCAGGTTTGCATCAAAATGGCCACATACCTTACACTGTAGCATCATGTCTTTCAGGGTTGCCTAATTTTTTCAGGTTAAGTGCTGTATCTGAATTTTGAGCAGCACATAGAACAAAAGCTTGGTTTAATTTAAATGCACTTAAAATAAATCAGATACAAAAATACATTAAATTATAAAACACAATTGGGTTTGTTTAGGATGGTGCAATGGTCCAAGGTTTTGGGTTGTGTGTCCCTGTTTTATCTGAAGATCTGTCTAATTCAGTTGTAATATAAAGATATAGAACCACTAGAAGAATGTACATCTTTAGATCTTCATGGGGGGAGCTGGATTCCTATCAAATTGGGGGTTGGACTGCAGAAAAGGTCTAGCAATCATCAACTTTCCCATTATAGTTGGAAATAATGTATGGTATTTCTCTCTAAATTATAGTTATTTTTAAATATTTGTGTATATGTGTGTGTGTGTTCAGAGGATTAAATAAAAACATAATGTCTTCTCTCTGTGTCTCTCTGTCTCTCTGTCTCTCTCTCTCTCTCTCTCTCTCTCTCTCTCTCTGTGTGTGTGTGTGTGTGTGTGTGTGTGTGTGTGTGTGAGAGAGAGAGAGAGAGAGAGAGAGAGAGAGAGAGAGAGAGATGTCATCATCATACAGTCTACCTGTCTGAGCATTGAGACTAACATGAAGATGTCCATACCATCATGCCAAAGAAGCCATCAGTTGCAATTCTTGTCTTGGTAACTTCATTTTATAAGTTTTTTTAAAAATATATATATATTCAGGTGGTATATCAACAGATGAATAATGTAGGCCTCTGCCTTATTTATACCAGATTTTTGGGGGAAATGATAACATTGGACCGATTATAATTTTTTTTCCAAAAACCTGATGTAAATAAAGAAATGATCCTTGTTTTCCTGTACCATGATGTGTCCCAGATGACACAATTTCTTGGTTTGGGCTTTGCTTCATCCTTGACCAAACAACCATAGCAAGCTGTGCATTATTCTGATATGCATTAATATTCTTATCTTTAAATATTACATTTTTACTAAATATCTCGGTGATATACAGCAGCATGCAAAGCTAGATAAAAATTTGTCAAAATATTTTGAGCTACAGGATAACAGTAAAGTTATCCTTAAACTTCAACTCTGGAGATTATATACTGATAATTTTTGATGTACCTAGAAAGTGAATATTTTTGCCTTAAATTTTTCCTCTTCTTTAAAGAAGAGCAATGCACACAAAAGATGGAAATATCTTCAATATGATATTTGACAGGCTTATTTTGGTCTAAGTCTCCATGAGCTTTGATGACTGATTGATTGATTGATTAGATTAGATTAGATTAGATTAGATTAGAAAACTCTGGGAAATAGGCATACACTGGGATTTCCTTTCCTTTTTCTTTTCTCTGCTTCATCCCAACAACACTGAAATTCTTGTTTTCCAGAGAGACAAAGAAAGCCTAGTTTCATTTGATTCTTTGGAATGCATAAGGACATGGTCATCACTGGGTGAAGATCCACATTCTCCCTTCATGCTGGTTTTCCCTTTGGATGCAAAGGAAATCAGAACTCCTGTGCTGCAACCTTGTTTTTGCAAAGATTTGTTTGTGTTTTGAAGCCTGGGTGGTCCTTTGATCTGTTATTTGATAGAAAAATGCTTACAGCATGAATTACATTTGCTCCCAAATCATTCCATCTGTGACGGGCGAAGAGAGGGGAAGAGGTTCATTACTACAAAAAGGGTTAATCCCAGTTTCCCAGTACTCTGGTCTAGATCAACCTAAACAGTGGCTACTCCTTCTAGCAGCAATAGAAGTAAAAGGGAGGATACCATTCTGCAGTTAGAGGGTGAAACAAAATTGCTCTGTGACATGAGATTGGATGTTTCTCCAGATTCTTTTGTTACTTAAGACAATGGA
Organism: Pseudonaja textilis; assembly: GCF_900518735.1. The sequence goes on from NW_020769336.1 coordinate 1,559,255, forward strand.
GGTGTTAAGAGGGCGAGTGTGTGGTATAAACCACTTTAGGCACTTTGCCACCTTTCTGCTTTAATGCTGACAATGAACCATTGTAAAAGTTCATTGTCAGATAATGTCAGAACTTCTCAAAGTCATAAATCTCCTCTTCAAAGTGGGATTTTCAAAAAGCAGATATGAAGAAAGACAAAAATTGGGGAAGATGGGAGGAAAGTAGGTCCTGTTGGATACAGAAGGAAGGGAGAGGAATGTGCCCATGGTCTAAACAAAAGCTGCTGTTGCTGTCACCTATTCCTTGTTAGGTTCATCTTCTTTCTGGGCAGAAGCAAAATTCCACTCTGAGAAGAAGACTTGCTTTAATAGGAGACCAGAATAGGAGGACTTTCCCAGTGGGAGCAGAAGCTTCAGAGTGATTCTCCAGAAGACACAGAAGCTGCATCTTATAAGTTCTTTGTTTTAACATACACTACTTGGATGAAAAAGTCAACCAGATAGGAGAAGGGAAGAAAAATGGTGTAAGCACCAACCTATGAAGACAGCATCATCTTTTAGCTCCAAAGAGCTCAAGTACCACTGCTCCCACAGACAAGGAGACAAAGTTAAGCAGTCAGTGGCACATTATATAGAAAACAGAATATGCATGTTTAGGTGATTGCTTGGTTGATACAATCGAATTGGTGAAATCCTGTGGAGATAGAAGTTCAGCAGAGAGGAATCCTGTCAGGGATATTCCAGTGTTGTGTAACATTGATGGAAAAACAAGAATGAAAACATATAATCAAACATCCCTGCCTTCAGGGAATGATGGATGGCCTGAACCAGTGATGGGCCAAGCAAAGAATGTGGATCTAATCATAGGAGCAATCCTATTCATGTCAATAAGAATGTAACAAGAATAAGGGAATTAAAAGTTTGTGCGTTATGAGTTACATCTCCAATAGCTGGATGATTGTAATAAATTCCTGTTGAACGGTCTATTAGATATTCTATTAGACATACTAAAAGCTATTGTTATTATATACTCCTCAATGTGAAATTACAGCTGCCAGTTCTTTAGCTGGTGTTAACTTTCATATGTACTGAGTTCTTCCCAAGAACTCAGGAAATTGTAATATATCAGCATAGTATGTTTGGATCCAAGCAGTGTGGTCTTTTGTAATTGACAGATGGAAATTAATGTTAATGATTTTCTAAATGTTGTCCAAGATTTTTTGGATATGTCACCTAGTATGCCAATAACCAATGGGATCACTTAGGGCTGATTTGTCTTTCAGCTTTGATTTTTAGATCATCTTAGCCTTCTCTTCCACTATCTCCTGGTATTGCCACATCAATTATCCGCACTTTCTTCTTTTCAACCATAATTAAATATGGTGTGTTATGAGCCAAGACTTTTTGAGTTTATATTTGGAAATCCCACAATATTTTAACTTGCTCATTTTTACAGCTTTTTCAACTATAAGTTCCATCAAATTTTCATTATTGACAGTGATAATTTTCACAGATGTTCCTGTGAATCATTTTGGCAACTGTGTTATGTTGTTGCTTATAATCTGCTCAATCTTCCCGCACAAGCTGAGTATATAATTTACTTGTGTGTTTGGTTCCCCCTTCCCACTTCTTTGCACAATTTAAACTTTGAAACATTTGATTTTTCAGTTCTGATTACATTTGTTTGAATGACTTGTTGTTGCCCAACCAAAATAAAATCTTTCTTTGCTTTTCTTTCTTTCCTTTTTCTAAAAAAATGTTCCAGTTATATGCCATTGCCAAGTTTTATATTTATCCTCTTTCCCCTTGACTGTTTGTAGAAATTGATTCTCTAATTCTTTTCCTTGCCATCATTTTGTTTATTTTTTTTACATTCTTTTGATATTCATGTTTGTTTCTATATATTTAATAAGTTCCAATTTTTAAGTATACATCAATGCTCGTTGCTGGCTATCTTTTACATAATCAGTCAATGCACGCTATTCTTCTTTGACAGTTTGTTTCATTTGAAGTAAACCTCTTTCTTCAATTCCACAGGGCAGATATAATCTATCACTATCAGTACAAATATGCAATGCATAATGAATAGTTATACAATAGTTTTCTTGTTTTTCAGTCCAAACTGTCCAGTTCAGCTTGTGTCCAGTTAATAATTCCAGCAGTCTATTAATTCCAGCATATTCCAGTTAATAATTCCAGCAGTGTATTAATTCCAGCATACGTATGATCCCAGGTATTGGTGGCTTTGATGGTATTTCCACCATTCAATTTTGTCTTTAGCAATTTTCTTGCTCTTTGGATGTATTCTTTACCAATCGTATTTTAACTCATCCATGCTTGCTGTTATTCAACTATAATATACAGTACCCAGATACTTGTAGGGTTCTTTCTGATGGCTCCTGATTGTTTGGCTATTTAGCATTTCAATTCCATTATTGTTCATGATTTTATCCCAATTTACACCAATATCAATATTATGTTATTTCTCAACATAGCAATGGTTGATTTTAATTAATTTCCCATGGTCCATAAGATAAAATAGCTACTACCCTGATCATTTCTTTATAGCAACCAAAGCAGAAGGGAAGCTTCACACTTTGTGTCCAAACAGATATTCCCACAATTACATTTACAAGGAGATTGTCAAGTTTCTTATGCATTCCCAGGTCCATACAAAAGGTGTAAAAATGTAACCCTAGCTGTCGTCAAAATGTTGAGTCTTAGGTTTAAGAGAATCTTGGACATGGATGTAATATTTCTAGTGAAGACACTGAGAATATGGTTTACAACCATCATCAATAAATAAAATAAACATTGAAAAACATACAAATTTCATGATAGATGATATCCACTTTCTTCTCCCTTCTTCGGGGATGCTGCACAGAGGGCAGCTGGTTTTCACATGTCTTTTACCCAAAGTTCTTGATTTCCTGGGGAAAGCTATTATTTCCAATAATTTAAGAGAAACAGAGCAAGTAGATTGCTAAAAAGAGAAATGGAACGTTTGATTGCTAGTTCTAAATTAATCTGAACAATCTGACAAATTAGAGAGAAATGATAAATGCTACCTTGTAGTCACAGATATTCTAAATTTATTAGAACTGTTATGGAAAATTGAAGGGAAAACTATGACATTTATTCAATGTTCTTTAAGATAAAAAGATTACAAGACTATCATAACCGGGTTCCAAGATTTTGATTCCATTTTGTCATTAAGAAGTTATCTCAAGAGACCGATGGTTAAGTATTCTTTTCCTAGCTTGTCTTGAACATGTATCATATTAATCTCAATATTTTGCTATTTGAAAATATGCATTCTAAATGGATCTTTCTATGTGTGTAGAATCTACATCCCATAGGACCTTTGTTTAACCTTCCCAGTTTTGTGACTTGTTAACTAAATTGCTTTTATATTTAAGTTGCCAACTTATACACTTCACACAGGAATGTTATATGTATTAAATAATGCTGCAGTATCATTGCAAAGTAGATTATCTGCTCCCACCCTTTTTATTTATTATTATTCTTGCTGAGCCTCAATTTATATATTAATGCTTCTGGGGTTGCCTCTGATTTAAGAGATTATATCTTAGCATAGATGACTCCATTTAACAAATATTCCAAATCAGCAGTTTTCAAGTGTGTCAAGAAATTACCTCAGCATGTTGTTCTCGAAAAAAAACTGAATTTGAAATGATTATTTCTTCTGAGGATAAGACATGAGGAATAAAATTTTATTTCTTGACAGTGTATGACTATTTCAGGGCTGTTGTGCTTGTTAATAAGTGAAGCCTTTACAAGTGCTACAAGTGAATTTTGTGTATCTCTTTGCTGTTATTTGGCAATCATTTGGGTTTCTGCAGCTTATAATGGCTAGCTGTACCCTTATCATGTTTAATAAATTGCTTGCTATCTTATAACTTAATTATAGCTGTAGCTCCCACTGTAAGTTCCAGCTGTTTGGATTGATTATTAATTCCTTCTGTTGCTTGTGCCACATCTCCTCTTCATCCCTTATATAGTTATCTTCCAGCAGCAGCAGAGATTTGTTCTGCAAATGTTAAAAGGCACAGTATTTCGGGGAGGGAGGGGCAGAAACTGCAATTTACCAAATGTCCATGAGATAGTAGCAGCAGAAAAGAACTAACAAAAGACTCAGGCTGGATCATAATGCTCTCAAGCAGAACATTGGCAATCATTGCAGAAACAATTCCCCAGGAAAGGATTCAACTTTCAAATTGCACGGAGCTTTGGCATTTGGTTTTCAAAAGAGGAAGCAGCTACATAAGCCCTGCTAGCTTCAGAATGTTCATATGAGAGGGCCTTCAAGGAGAGGGATAGGAAATTAATCTATCTCCTCTGTGAATTGAAATAAGGATGGAAGGGTACTCAGTTTTATAAAGTTCTTATGATCCCTGCAGCAGTCATAAGAGAGAACTACTAGAAGGGATGGTGAATCTATCAAGTTTAACCACCCACCTACCTTCCTTCCTTCCTTCCTTCCTTCCTTCCTTCCTTCCTTCCTTCTTTCTTTCATTCATTCATCCATCTTCTTTCTTTCATCTTCCTTCCTTAATTCCTTCTTTCTGGTTCATTTCCACGTCAATTACCTCCTCTCCAAATTTCTGGAAATATTATTCTTGAAATATTATTTCTTTGGTTAGGCTACTTTTTTAATTACACAGGGTTTTTTTTTAATGTGTGTCACTCCTATTTCCCCCTGAAATGTAGGTTTTAGTATTTATTCACACTGTATGAATAGAGTAGCTGAAAATTGAAATGTGGACTGATTTCTCTCACATCTCTATAAACGGGTCCTTTTTGATCTCATGGTCAATGGCAAAGGCATGATTGTGGCTCTTCCTCAAGGTTGTTCTCAGACCTCTTTGCATATACTGGTTATTTGATGTGCTCAAATGGAACAGATATTGCTGCTACATGTATAATGCCACCAATTCCTTATTATTTGTGACAGGTGATGAAGTTAGTGGTGTTTAGGTACACTGAATTCCTATGACGTCTCCTTCTCATCTTAATCAGCAATGCAGTCAAGAGTACAATTATCACTGAAATATACAACACTCATAAAAACAGAGAAACCATCTTCATGAAGTCCTTTCAATTAAAGATGAAGAAGAATAGATTAAAACCACAATAGTTTCATGTGTTTCCAAACAGAGCATGGAAAAAAATTTTTGCCTGGTAAACCCAGGGATAACAGATGAAAAGTCTATTGTTTGATGAATTAAGTGAATTTATATGTGAGGTTATGTTGCATTAACTCAAAATGTTTGCATCTTTGGTTTCCAGATACATCTAGGAAACTCAAATATATCAGCAGCTTAAAAATAATAGGATGGTGAATAAACTACTTTGTATTTAGAGATTTTGCACAATATTCAAATGTTCAGTTGGTTAAATTTAAAAGAAAACCAGGAAGAGCTGATTTAATAAACAGACACATAGAGAGAGAAGACACATTTTAAGAAAGATTTGCATATCCTTGCAGTCTTATAAAACCTTCCGGAGTGGGGGTTTATATTTATATTTTTCAATGTTAGGCAGGGCATTTCTTCGAATAGATATGCAATAAAGATGTTTATCATGTTTAGTCAAGTCCCAAATCATAAAGCGAGCCATTTCAGAATGATTTTGTAACTGCCTAAGGCATACTGAATTCCAGCTATATGGATCAGAACTAAAACTATTTATATACCCAGGATATTCCAGAGGTAAGGGAAAAAATAACTAACAAATTTACTTTCTAACCACATGGAACCTTTTTCTAGGTATTCTCTGGTCATTTCACTTTGGGAGATAATGATTTGAGATTTGTCAAACAGTTGGATCAAGTATGCTCTTTACTGATTCTATAATTATTTCAACAGAAAACTCTGTAACAAGAATATTTATTTATTTACTTACTTACTTACTTACTTATTTATTTAGTCAAGCAATTATAAAATAACAGGTATAAGTCTAAACATAGTTATGGATACATGAAATGGATACATATAAGAAAAATAAAAAAGAAACAATAGGACAGGGACCGTAGGTATGCATGCCCCCTACAGACCTCTTAGGAAAGGGGTGAGGTCAATAGTAGACAGTCTAAGGTTAATGTTTTTGGAGTTTGGGGAAGAAACCACAGAGTCAGGTAGAGTATTCCAGACATTGACCACTGTTGCTGAAGTCATATTTCCTGTAATCAAGTTTGGTGCAGTTTACCTTGAGTTTGTATCTATTGTGTGCTCTTGTATTGTTATGGTTGAAGCTGAAGTATTCATTGACAGGTAGGACATTTTATATACTATACTTAGATCGGACTGAAGGCATTGTAGTTCTAGGTTTTCTAGGTCAAGAATTTCAAGTCTGGTGGCATAAGGTATTCTGCAACAAGTAGCGGAGTGGAGAACTCTTCTTGTGAAATATTTCTGGACTTTCTCAACTGTGTTAATATGAGATACATAATGAGGGTTCCAGACTGATGAGCTGTATTCAAGTATTGGTCTAGCAAATGTTTTGTATGCTCTCGTTAGTGGTGTGATATTACCAGAGAAAAGGCTACCTAGGATTAGGTTAACAACTCTTAATGCCTTCTTGGCTATATAGTTACAGTGGGCTCCAGCACTTAAATCATTAGAGATGAGAACTCCAAGGTCCTTGACAGAGTTTGGATCATCAACAAGGTCTTGACTATTCAGCTTGTATTTTATTTTCTGATTTTTTTTTTTGCCAATATGTAAGATTTATTTGTTGAGATTTGAAGCTGTCATTTGTTTGACCATTCTGAAACACAGTCAAGGTCTTTTTGAAGGGTAGCAGAATTGCCTGTGGTGTTGAATAGCTTTACATCAACGAAGAGAACACAGTTGCTCTTAATATGATCACAGAGGTCATTTATGTACAGTATGAAGAGAATTGGTCCTAGAATACTTCCCTGGGGGACACCACTGTTGACAGGTACAGAATTTGATAGGACGCTCCCAATTTTGACCATTTGTTCTCTATTTGACAGGAATGCTTCTATCCAGTTATGCAGTTGTCCAGAGATACTATAAGAATTTAGTTTTAGGAGAAGTTCATTGTGTTCCACTGAATCAAAGGCTTTACAGAAGTCTATGTATATTGTATCTATTGCTTTGCCCTGAACAAGTTGTGTAGTCCATATGTTTTTGCAGTGCAAGAGTTGCAGATTACAGGATAGTTTTTTTCTGAAACCAAATTGTTTATTAGAGAGTAGATTGTTTGTTTCTAAGTGGAGGATAATGGATTGGTTAATAATTGATTCCATGACTTTACAGGTGATGCAGCATAAAGAGATTGGTCTGTAATTTTTAACTAGGCTGGGGTCTCCCTTTTTGAAGATGGGGATAACCATGGCTTGAGATCATAGGTTAGGCAAGGAGCTGGTCCTGAAAGATTTTTCAAAGATTATGCTTAGAGGTTTGGTTATGGCAGTGGATAGCTTTTTAAAAAGTAGGCACATATTCCATTCGGTCCAATAGATAGAGATGGTTTTAGATTGCATAGTGCTTTTTCAACATTATCTTCTGTAAAAGCGATATGTATTAGATCATTGTAGTTTTCTGTGGTTCGGTTAGGAAATGCTGGGCATGATCCATTGCTGTTTACAAATACAGAGCCAAAGAATGTGTTAAAGAGGTTGGCTTTAATGTGTCATCATTGCAGTCTTTACCATTAGGTCCTTTTGGGGTGGGCTGGACCCTGAATCTTTTAGTTTGTTTACAAAATTGTAGAAAGCGTGGGTGGAATTGGTGCATAGAAGGTTTTCCTCTTGTTTAATGTGATAATTGGTGCATTCAGTCTTTATCTGGTGGCATAAATCTTTGTATCAACTTTTGAAGTTGGCAACGTGAGCAGATTGGTTTTTTTGCCAAAGTGATTTCTTTTTGGATTGAAGCTTCCTTATTGTTATAGGTAATCTGTTTTTTTTCTGGTTTTTGGAGTTGTTATTGGTACATATAGTTTGATGACTCTTTTGACTTCAAGTAAATATATGTTGTAATGGTCTTCAACAGTATTGCATCCAGTGAATAGAGATTGCCAATCAAGGGATGAGAGATAGTTGTCTATAAGATCATAGTTGCCTTTTTTGAAGTTATAATTGGGGATTACATCATTGTGATGATTTTTGTGTGGGCGTATGTTGAGACAAACGTCAATCATATTGTGGTCACTGCTGGAAAAGGGTTCTTTAGTTTGTATTCCATAAATTGAATTCAAACTATTGCAGAAGATGAGATCAAGGCAGTTATTAAGTCTAGTATTGTTGGTAACTAATTGTTCTAGTCCCAGATTTGTTACAGCATTGTAGAAGGTTGCGTGTATCGGTTCAGTTGTACATTCGTTAAAGGTCCAGTTAATATGAGTTAGGTTGAAGTCACCAAGAAAGATAAAAGTGTGTGGACAGGATACTGCCCATGTTAGTAGTGTATTTAGCTTGTTAACATGTTTGATGTCATAATTGGGGGCTCTGTAACACAGTAAGAGCCAAAATGTAATATTTAAGGACAGTTCACAGCCCATGGTCTCAGGAAGAACAAGTTCCTGGGTAACTTGGATGTTTTTTAGATGTAAGGACTTTTTCTAGAAGATACCAACACCACCTCCTCTATGGATTTCACGATCTGATCGGTGAACATGATAGTCTCTTCCTGTGGTAATGGAGTCAGGGAGAGATGTGTTGAGCCATGTTTCACATACAAATATGATGTCAAATTTAGCCATATTTAGTAAGAGGAGAAATTCAGGTATTTTATTCAAAAGGCTTCTTGCATTGAGTAGCTTGCATTTAAGGCCAGCTGTAGATGGAATTGAGGTAATTGGGGGCATGCGTACCTCATCTTGGGTGATGGTGGATTGGTTGAATTGGGGTTGGATGCTGAGTTTTGGGTTTTGTGACTTACTTTTGATATAGTCAGCACAGTAGTCAATATAGAGGTCCTTTTCTCCATTGTCTAGATAGTTTTTGAGTTCTGCGTGGAGTTTACAGGAGTGGATTCTTTGCAGTATGGATAAGTCTGGTCTTGAGCGAAGTTTTTTATGGGTGGAATTGGATTTTGCAATGGCATTTATTGTATGAATTAATATACGTTTAGAAGAGTCCAGTGAGATATCACTGTCATGTAACATAAAGGAAACAGTCTTATATTCTTGTAACAGTGGTTTATTCTGTTTCTGCTGCCCAAAGTCTATAAGAATAATCTATTTTGATCCATCTATTTTTTAAATCTCTGAACTGCAGGTTAAACACAGAAAAGATGCTACTTCATCTAAAACCATCCCTATCTATTGGCCCCAATGGTTTATGTGCATACTTCTTATAAAAGCTCTCCGCTGCCATAGCGAAACCCCTAAGCATTATATATGAGATATCATTCAGAACCAGCTCCTTACCAAACCTATGTTCCTTAGCTACGGTAATCCCTATCTTCAAAAAATGTGACCCCAACCTGGTTGAAAACTACAGGCCAATCTCATTGTGTTGTGTCACCTGTAAAGTCATGGAATCAATCATTAACCAATTCATCACCCTCCACTTAGAGTCAAACAACCTGTTAGGAATCTGTCCACCAGTTAGTTGGGTTGGCAATATATAAACCAGCAACGTATGTTTGTAGCTTTAAGACAAAATCACTGAGTTGATTTATACTATACTCCAATTGGTTGATTTTATTGCAGGTTGCCATAAGAGGGAGCTAGAGATAATGGCTTGTTCTCTCTGATGTATTGCAGGTTGTCATAAGAGGGAGCTAGAGATCATGGCTTGTTCTCTTTCATGCTGTCTTTCTGACATTCTGTATCTCTGACATTCTGTTTCTCTGACATTCTGTTGCTATCTAAGCTGTGCTTATACTTTGATATCTTTGTTCAGTGTAAATGACAAAAGCAACCGGTAAGAAGTCTTTGTAATTGGATATTCTTTGGACTGTTAAATGTATATGACCTGGACTGTTTATTGGACTGTGCTATTTTTTAAAGTAAACTTTAACTCAATTCAGTGTAGCTGTGTGTGGCTGAATAATTATTCATAACTATTCTCATAAATGTTTCCATGTGCATATCCTTGTTACTCAAGGGTTATTCTGTACATATCATAACACAATGTACTCTCCAAAAAACAATTTGGTTTCAGGAAAAAATTGTCCTGCAACCTTCAACTCCTACACTGCAAAAACATATGGACTACTCTACTTGGCCAGAGTAAAGCTAAAGCTATAGACGCAATTTACATAGACTTCTGCAAAGCCTTTGATTCAGTGGTGCATGACAAACTATTGTTAAAACTAAA
>NW_020769336.1:1569558-1600148 GCF_900518735.1 Pseudonaja textilis
TCAGCAACAGAGTCAATGCCTGGAATGCACTACCTGACTCTGTTGTTACTTCCTCTAACCCCCACTCCTTTAACCTCAAACTATCCACTATTGACCTCACCCCATTCCTAAGAGGCCTATAAGGAGTGTGCATTAGTGCACCATCATGCTTCCCATCCCTGTCCTATTGTCCCCATTTAATCATACTGATTTCCTGTATTCTTACTCATGTTTATACTTATACCTATTATCTTGTAAGCGATTGACAAATCAAATGAATAAATTAAATAAATTAAAAATGTTCTGTAGTTGAATCTTAGCATCTCCCAAGTATCAGATATGATCGGTACTACAGTACTCATAAATTTGTAATGAATCTACACATAATTGTGGTGGACTCCGTCTATCCTGTACCTTGAAAAGCAAGTATTCTGATTTAGAGAACAAAAAATGAACATGGAAGAATAAAGGTGTTTTTCCCTTCCTCTCTCTCTCTCCCCCCACCCTAACTATCTCTCAAAAGACAACTTGGCTTCCTTGTTGTTTTCCTTTGAAAATGCTTCACTTCTCATCCAACAGTTTCTGCAGTACTGAAAAGAGCAAAATCACCTTCTGGCAGGATAATAAAGTTATATGACTGTGTACCAAATGGCTGATTTACAGGTGACATGCAGTGTAATTTACATGGCTATTAAATCCTTTCTTTCTACCTTCCAAAGAATATAATAATTTACATTTCAACATTTTGAGTAGAATGTGTTTCCAAAAAGAGAAGGAAGTTAGGTTTGTAACCAGCAGAAATGGGTGCACTCAAGTTCTTAACATTCCAAATATTATAGCTGTATGAAGGTTTGCAGGAAAAATGAGTTGTTTTAAAAGAGATTTAGTCAAGTCATCTTTTTAATGAGAATCTTTGGATAGGTGTGAAGCATCAAATCATATCAGGCATCTATGAATCATTTTAGAGTCATCTAAAAGCTGTTTTGATAGGCCTATGGACAAAGCTCAAGTGTGATGGGAATGTTTGAGAATATTTCAAATGTAAATGTGAATAGCTGACCAATTTGTTTTACCACTTCTACAAATTCTACCTACCAGAGAACTTGGAGAAATGTTATTTAAAAACAGCATCCATTGGATTGGACCTCTGGCCAATCTAGTCCACTAGTCTGTTTTCACAATAGCCAATTGCACAAGGAAGTCTACCAGTCTCCTAGCAGATGGCCTTATGATTAAGGCTAATAACCACTAAATCCCCATGACAACCATGAATTGGTCCAACTCTTTTTTGAAGCCAGATAAGCTGGAAGCCAGCCCCCCATTTTGTGTAGCAAATTCCAAAATTTAATTAAATATTGTGTAAAAAAAATTCCTTTTGCCTGTAACAATTCTTCGGATTGTAGAATTTGGGGGAAGGGGGAAATAGTTTCTGCTTGTTCATTTTATCTATACCATGCATAATTTTGTATACCTTGATCATGTGTATGTGCCTTATTTCCAAATGTTGCAAACTTTTCACACAAGGAAGTTGCTCCAGCCCTTGATGCTCTTAGTTATTCTCCTCTGTATCTTGTCTAGTTCCACTATGTCCTTCTCAAAGTTTGGTGACCAGAACTGCAAACAATATTCCTGATGCTGCTGCACCATTGGTTTATATAAGGGCATTATGATATTGGTGTCTCTATCAGCCATGTTTGCACAGTGGTTAGAATACAGTACTGCAGACTAGCTCACTGTTCACTCCAGCAGTTCAATTCTGAATGGCTCAAAGTTGACTCAGTCTTCCATCCATCTAAGGTCAATAAAATGAGGATGCAGATTGTTGGGGGCAATATGCTGACTCTGTAAACTGCTTAGAGAGGGCTGTAAAGCATTATAAGTCTAAGTGCTATTGCTATTTTCAATAACATTTTTTATTATCCCTATTGATATTGACCTTTTTTTAGAGCAGATACATACATTAAAATGTTTGCCATTACTTCAAGATCTCTTTCCTAATCATCCATTGCTAACTCTAATTCCATTAGTTACTTCAAGATCTCTTTCCTAATCATCCATTGTTAACTCTAATTCCATTAGTTTGTATGAGTAGTTAGGATCACTGGCATTCTACATTCGCACAAAATATATTCCATCTATTTGTGTTTCACTACTCTCTTACCATTTGTGAACACAGGTTTGTTCAGAAAGAAAAAGAGAGAGGTTTACATGAGCTCTGCTACTCTTTTTAAAATCTGGTTTGTACTTATTTGTGTGATCCCTTATTTCCATATCCTTTTATCCACAGCCTTGTTTAATTTTAATCTATTGTCCAAAATACAGCAGTGTTTCTGTGTTCAGAGTAACTGTAATTCTTTAGCTTTTTCATTCTTCCTTTTAATTCCATTCCCTTTTTGTTTCCCCTCTGAATAATAATGTAAAAACCCAAATCCTCTCTCTTTCTTTCTCTTTTTGTTATTTGTTTGTTGTTTTGTTATTTACCTTTCTTGTCCTGTGCTGAATGAAAATGTCTTCTTGATTGTATCAGTAGGTTTAAGATGGAGTGCTTGCTGATAGACCGCTGTATATGGTAAACATTTTTTTGTAAATCACAATCTATTATATATTTAATAATGATAACATATGAATTTGTCAAAGATCTTTTAAAAATATTGCCCAAGGAACACATATTGCATAATTCTTAGAAGAGGCTAACTTTGCCTATAAGCCCCATCAAGGGAACAGAAAATTTTACTTTACTATAAACAAAGATCCACTCAGCATATTAATATGAAAGCAATAACATAAAATGCAGTAAAATAAGGGGATAAAATGACCAGAAAGACAAAAAAATAAGATAATATTAAAAATAAGAATGATTCTCTAAAATTCTACAAGTTACTCTGCTCTACATAATATAGTCCAGTGGTGCTATGCTACCGGTTCAGCCCAGTTCGGCTGAACTGGTAGTAAAAAAAGCCTCCGACGATCAGCTGAGAGGAGAAAGAAGAGAAAAGTGCAAGATCGGCCCTCCCACTCACCCATGCACTTTTCTCTTCTTTATTCTTTCAGCTGATTGGTGCTGCAGGCCTCAGCTGATGTTTGGAAAGCTGTACATGCACAATCACCAAACCTGTAGTGGAACAGGTAGGATTCTACTGCTGATATAGTCCCAAATCAATCCAAAATTAATTTACACTATTACATGTCGTAAGTTAACTATGGTTCGAAGTTCAACTGTTTTTGTTAACTTTTGTTAAAGCCAGACACAAATATTTAATTTTCATATGAAAACAGATTTTAATCGATCAAAAATGAAACAGAAAACTTAGTGGCTGTTTTGGAGGAAGATGAAAAAGGAGGAATATAGTGTAATAGACTCACAACAGCTTAGTCTCATATCACTAAATTCTGATTAAACATCTTGTCTGAATGCTTTGGACTAATTAATTAAATTAAATTAAATTAATTAGTTAGTTACTTAATTTAACTCATTAGCTTCATGTACATTTTGACTTAGTGTCATATCAGCTTATCTTAGTGTCAATAATTCAGAATAATAGAGAATGATTCCTATAAATCCTCTGGTTTTGCTGTATAAAGAAATATTTATTTCCAGTAGTTATGACAATCTATGGGAATACAGCAGGTTGTTCCCAAAGCTTATAAGGATTTTGAAACTGATGGGAAAATGACTTTTTTTCCCACTGAATCTCAAAAACTAAAGCAGCAATCTATCCTAGATGACTGAGAATACATTCATAAATCATTCAACGAGCAGTATTTTCAGTAGTGGTTTCTTTTGTGTGTGTGTGTGTGTGTGTGTTTGTGTGTGTGTGATCTTTGTTATATTTCTGTTCCTTATAGCATTGAGGAATATAGAATTCTTAATATGACCAAACTTCCTTTATCTGAGCAAGTTTGAGAGAAAATAAAACAAAAGGATATTGGGGGGAGGGGGGGAGATAAATTGAAGTACTATTTGCATACAGTTGCAGAGAAGGGGAACAATATTTGAGGTTAGGCAAAATCAAAATGCAAAACGGTTACTAATGGTTATTTTACCTGAATGGTAAAATAATACTTCAACATCACAATATTGAAACTACAAGCTTGGCCACCAAATTAGATTCTGTTTCTGCAGATGGAAAAGGAGAGAAAAAGGAAGAGGAAGAGACAAACTAACTACCTCAGTTCCAACTACACCTACAGCTGGCCTTAAATGCAAGCTACTCAATGCAAGAAGCCTTGTGAATAAAATACCTGAATTTCTCCTCTTACTAAACATGGCTATATTCAACATCATACTTGTCTGCGAAACATGGCTCAATTCATTTCTCCCTGACTCCATTACTACAGTAAGAGACTATCATGTTTACCGATCAGATCGTGAAATCCGTAGAGGAGGTGGTGTTGGTATCTTCTAGAAAAAGTCCTTACATCTAAAAAACATCCAAGTTACCCAGGAGCTTGCTCTTCCTGAGATCATCGTCTGTCAACTGTCCTTAAATATCACATTTTGATTCTTACTATGTTACAGAGCACCTGATTATGACATTGAACATTAAACAAGCTAAATTCACTGCTAACATGGGCAACATCCTGCTCACACGCTTTTATCTTTCTTGGTGACTTCAATCTACCTCATATTAACTGGACCCTAAATGAGTGTACAACTGAACCCACACATGCAACCTTCCACAATGCTGTTACAACTCTGGGACTGGAACAACTAGTAACCAACAATACTAGACAAAACAACTGCCTCAATCTCATCTTCTGAAATAGTTTGAATTTAATTTACAGAATACAAACAAAAGGACGCTTTTCCAACAGTGACCACAATATGATTGACTTTTGTCTCAACATATGCCCACACAAAAATCATCACAATGACATAATCCCCAATTATAACTTTAAAAAAAGGCAACTATGATCTTATAGACAACAATCTCTCATCCCTTGATTGGCAATCTCTATTCGCTGGATGCAATACTGTTGAAGACAATTACAACATATTTTTACTTGAAGTCAAAAGAGTCATCAAACTATATGTACCAATAACCACTCCCCCCACCCCCCAAAAAACAGATTACCCATAACAATAAGGAAACTTCAATCCAATTCACTCTGGCAAAAAAACAAATCTGGTCACATTGCCAACTTCAAAAGCTGATACAAAAATGTATGCCACCAGATAAAGACTGAACGCACCAATTATCATATTAAACAAGAGGAAAACCTTCTACGCACCAATTCCACCTGGGCTTTTTACAATTTTGTAAACAACAAACTAAAAGACTCAAGGTCCATCCCACCTCTGATACGACGTAATGGTAAAGACTGCAACCACAACACCATTAAAGCCAACATCTTTGGAGGGCGGAGCTGGCATCGTGATGATACGGCATGCGATCTTGGAGGTCTGAGATCACTGCCAATATCTTTGCTCTTGAACGGTCCAAGTGGATCTAAACCATCCCAAAGAGACGGTGAATGTAAAGAGCGCATCCTGTTGATTCCAGGGATATCGCAAAGTCCCTGGTAGATCCAGGAGAAGCTCTTTTTGCCAGCAGCAAAGAGGCAGCCATTAAAGCTGCTGAAGTTGGGACAGCTCCGAAATGAAAGAGAACGAAAGAGAAAGTGTGCCAGTTTGGTAAGAACTTTTCTTTATTTAAAGATTTGAGAGGACACCCTAAGGGAAAGAAAGAATCTGTAAAAGATTTTTGACAGAAGTGACTAAGCGGCAATTTTAAACAGGAATGTCAAAGTAATTTTTTTTTTCTTATTGCTGATGATCCTATATTTTGAAACTGGACTGGTTTTTTCCTTTTTTTTTTAATCTACTCTTTTCTTTCCCCTTTTTAATTTTATAATATATTAAGCCAGAGACTCCCTTTTAGTCTTTTTTTTAAAAAAATATTTTCTTCCTTTTTTAACTAATTCTTATTATACTCTGCCAGAAAAGGTGGGGGAAAGTGAAAGCTAAAGAAACTTTGTAACACTTTGTAACTAGAGGCTTGGAAATACTCTACTTTTCCTTTGACCGGACAAAGCTGAGAAAGAATTGAGACATTTTTTCAAGGACACTGCTTGTTTGATAAGATAGAGGGAAGAGCATGGGAGAGTATTATTGCAGGTGCTCTTCTGGGTTTCTATCAACAGCTGGAGTCTGGTGTTGAAACCTAGGGGGGAGAAAGGTGATATGTTTTTGGAGAAGAGAGTTATAATAAGAGCCTTGGATAATTAAACAAAGTGCAGTGTGCTCTTTTTACTTTTTCTAAGTTGTGCTATCCCTCCTCACTAGCTTTATTTTATTTCATTTTATCTTTTTTCTTTTTGCAATAGCTATTTGGATCTTTGGCTTTGTTGGAGCTTGTCTTTGTTTTTCTTTTTTTTTCTTTGGAAGTCCAATCTCTACGCTTGCTTTTTATCTTAAAGGGAAAGCTTTAGTATTAATGTTTCCTTTTTTTTAAGGGAATAGCCTTTTTTTCCTCCTTTCCTGGTATTTTTGTTTTTTCATCTACCTTTCTGGTTTATTTTTATGTACTCTTTCCTATTTGAGACCTCTCAATTGGATTAAGGTGTTGAAGAACCTGAAGAATTTTTCCTTTCCTTTTTTTTTTTTTTTCAAAATTTTTTCTGCATCTAACCACCGATTGGATTAAGGTATACAAGAACCTGAAGAAATTTTGTCCTCTTTTTCTTTTTCTTTTTTTCTTCTTTTTTTATCATTACTATTTGGCTTCTTTTTTCTACAATTTTTACTTCAAACTACAATTGGTTATTTCACAATTGGATTAAGGTTTAGAAGAACCTGAAGATTTTGAATTGCTTAAAATGAGTAGGAAACTAACAGCTCCTGGTTCTTCAACTTCTATTTCCTCCTCTCCACCATTTGGAAGACAACGTTCAATACAGACAATGTTAAAGCAAGAAAAAGAAAAAGAAAAAGTGACTCTGCAGATGATTACGCAAGGAATTCAAAATATTCAAGCAAGATCAGAGAATATTGAAAAGAGAATAGAGAACATTGAACAAGAACAGGGAAAACTGATGAAAAAGTGGAGAACATCCAACAAATGATGTTGAAATATGATGAGAGGATTCCAAAAACTTGAAGAAGATGATAAACAAAGAGCCAAGGAGATTGGAGATATTGATAATAGACTAGCAGTGGTTGAACTGGATAAAAGTGGTATGTTGAGATGGGAGATGGATAGATCAGAATTCTATCTTAGATTCCAAAATGTAGAGGAAGAAAAAGGACAAAACTTAGCTGAGATAATGATAGAAATACTGACTGAAGCTTTGGAAATAACTCAAGAGAAGATGATGGATAGAATAGATGAGCTTTATTGAGTTTTCACAAGATATGCGATGAGAAATAGCTTACCAAGAGAAGTTCACATTAGATTTACAAACAAAGCCATTAAACGCAAATATTGCAAGTGGCAAAAGAGAAAACATTGAAATATAAAGACAAGGAGATTGTGGTTTTGAAACAAATACCCAGAAGAGTGAGAGAGATGAGAAGAGAATACCGATTGCACAAATACATTTAAGGTATGATAAAAATTCTAAAATGATGATAAATTGACTGATTTAGATAAGATTTTGACAGGTATTGATGAAATGGTGATTAAAAAATTGTATGGATATTTATTGGAAATTAAATTAGAAGAACAAGTTAAAGAAACTATGATTGCTTGGGGGAACAATTTTGGATATGGGATTGATTTAGAGAAATGGCAAAAATTGTGGTCTCAAAATTATAAAATGACAATGTCAACAGCATATAAAGAAAATTTGTATAAGATATTTTACAGGTGGCATTTTCCCACGACAAGAATAGCAAGAATGTTCAAGGATAAATCCAAAAAATGTTGGAAATGTCATCAGACACCTGGCTTATATGTGGTGAATATGCATAGAGGTGAAAATATATTGGACTACAATCCACACATGGTTGGAAAAAATGACAAAAAGACATACTGACTTTAAACCAGAGATATTTTTATTGGGAATTTTACCTGAAATATATAGTAAAGACTTGAAGTATCTGATTGTAAATGTATTAACAGCGGCTAGGATTGTATTTGCCAAAAACTGGAAAAATGAGAAAACACCATCACAGGAGGAAATCATTAAGAAAATATTGGAATGTACTGAAATGAGTAGATTGACATTTGAAATTAGAGAAGAAGATGATAAACAATTTTATAAAATCTGGAATCTATTCTATCAATGGTTGGACTATAAAATACAATAATGAAATATGTAGACTCTTAGAAAATAATAAATATATAAAGATGTCTTTCTTTCTTATTATATCTACAAAATGATTTTAGGATAGGTTTGGGATGATAATATGAACTGTTATAAAACAAACTAAGTAAATTATGATTATCTTGTAAAACATGAATGAATAAAAGTATAGTCAAATGATTGATTAATAATGATACTAAGGTATTTAATTTTTGATTGAAAATATGAAATTATATGCAATGTAATTGTAATTGAAGACTACGAAATGGAAGCACAAAACAATTTGTAAACCAACCGGCACATTGTATGTATACATATGGATGATGGCTTGATGTTTTTATGTTTTGTTTGTTTATATTTGTTTTTAAAAACCAATAAAAACTTAAATTAAAAAAAAGCTAACATCTTTAACACATTCTTTGGCTCTGCATTTGTAAACAGCAATGGATCATGCCCAGTATTTCCTAACTGAACCACAGAAAACTACAATGATTTAATACATATCGACTTTACAGAAGATAATGTTGAAAAAGCACTACACAATCTAAAACCATCTCTATCTATTGGACCGAATAGAAATATGTGCCTACTTCTTTAAAAAGCTATCCACTGCCATAGCAGAACCTCTAAGCATAATCTTTGAAAAGTCTTTCAGGACCAGCTCCTTGCCTAACCTATGGTCACAAGCCATGGTCATCCCCATCTTCAAAAAGGGAGACCCCAGCCTAATTGAAAATTACAGACCAATCTCCTTATGCTGCATCACCTGTAAAGTCATGGAATCAATTATTAACCAATCCATTATCCTCCACTTAGAGACAAACAACCTACTCTCTAATAAACAATTTGGTTTCAGAAAAAAACTATCCTGTAATCTGCAACTCTTACACTGCAAAAACATATGGACTACACAACTCAGTCAGGGCAAAACAATAGACGCAATCTACATAGACTTCTGTGAAGCCTTTGATTCAGTGGAACATGATAAATTACTCCTAAAAACTAAAATCTTATGGTATCTCTGGACAACTGCATAACTGGATAGAAGCATTCCTGTCAAATAGAGAACAAATGGTCAAAATTGGGAGTGTCCTATCAAATTCTGTACCTGTCAATAGTGGTGCCCCCCAAGGCAGTGCTTTAGGACCAACTCTCTTCATACTCCACACAAATGACCTCTGTGATCATATTAAGACCAACTGCATTCTCTTCGCTGATGATGTAAAGCTGTTCAATACCACAGACAATACTGCTACCCTTCAAAAAGATCTTGACTATGTATCAGAATGGACAAACTAATGACAACTTCAAATATCAACAAATAAATGCTCTGTCCTACATATTGGTAAAAAATAATAATAATCAGAAAATTAAATACAAGCTGAATAGTCAAGGCCTTGCTGATGATCCAAACTCTGTCAAGGATCTTGGAGTACTCATCTCAAATGATCTAAGTGCTAGAGCCCACTGTAACTACATAGCCAAAAAGCCATTTAGAGTTGTTAACCTAATCCTACATAGCTTTTTCTCTGGTAATATGACACTACTAACTAGAGCATACAAAACATTTGCTAGACCAATACTTGAATACAGCTCATCAGTCTGGAACCCACATTACGTATTTGATATTAGCACAGTTGAGAAAGTCAGAAATATTTCACAAGTTCTCCACTCCTCTTCTCGTAGAATACCTTATGCCACCAGACTTGAAATTCTAGACCTAGAAAACCTTGAATTACACCGTCTTCGGTCTGATCTAAGTATGGTATATAAAATCATACATTGCAATGTCCACCTGTAAATGAATACTTCAGCTTCAACCATAACAATACAAGAGCACACAATAGATACAAACTCAAGGTTAACCACACCAAACTTGATTGCAGGAAATATGACTTCAGCAACAGAATGGTCAATATCTGGAATGCTCTATCTGACTCTGTGGTTTCTTCCCCAAACCCCCAAAACCTTAATCTTAGACTGTCTACTATTGACCTCACCCCTTTCCTAAGAGGTCTGTAGGGGTCATACATAAGCGCACCAACATGTCTACCATTCCTGTCTTATTGTTTCTTTTATTTTTCTTATATGTACCCATTTCATGTATTTATAACTATGTATATATTTATACCTATTATCCTGTAAGCAATTGACAAATCAAAAAATCAAAAAATAAATTGAAATACTGAAGTATTGACATAGATCAGGGTGTCAAAGTCAATTTCATTGAGGGCCTCATCAGGATTGTGTTTGATCTTGGGGGACCGGGGTGGGCATGGCCAGCTCAACATCACTTATGTCAGGGGCACCTGTGGTGGCCCAAGCACTCTGCCAGTGAAAACGAGATACCAAGCTCTGTTTTCAGATGTAACGGACTCCTTCAATACTCTGCCAATGAAAATAGAGCTCAGGAGAGCTGTGAGCAGCCTTCCTGAGCACCGTTTTCAGCTGCAATGGCTTCCTGCCAGCGAAAATGGAGCTCAGGCAAGCTGCACGAGCTCCAATGTTCACTGGCAGAGGCACTGCAGGCTGGTCCTTTGCTTTTTCCAGGGCAGTCCTGCGGGCCAGATCTAAGTACCTTGTGGGCGGGATCTGGTCCCCGCAGCTTAAGTTTGACACCCCTGACATAGATCAAGGAATTTTGGTCAAGGACATATGTCATACAAATAAGTGGAACAAAGACCCCGTGTTTTTTTCTTAGTAACTAAGATATACTGCAATGTATAAAAGTAGCATCATTTATGAAAATGAAAAAAAAAACCATCCTTGAAAACTTAAGAGGAGAAGCTATAAATGAGGAAGACATTTCCATATTTCTTCAACAGTTGATCTTCCAATAAGATTGGAATTTGAATCTCATTCAAATCTCATTTCTACATTATAGCCTGTCATTACAATATTTAATTTGATGATTTTTAAAAAAATAAATTCAAATTTTCAGCTGCAATGAAAGCCACGATTATACATTTTTGCACGTGGAATAAGTAAAATATATTTTTCTGTCTTTTTTTGCCCAGAAATTCAACATGACATTTAGAGAAATATTTAAAAAGAAGCTATCTGCATTCTGGTCCACCTAAGATGTTCAAATCAGATCAGTTACCTAAAAAAATTGCTGTATATAAAATACCTGACCTTTTTTTAAAAATTTTATTTTGCATCTTTTCTTTGCTTCTGGTGAGATGTTTGGCTATAAAAAAATTGATAAATAAATAATTAAATCTCAAATCCTGTTCAATGCTTCTCTAAGGATTAGAATGGATAATCCTTATTCCTGACATTTTGTTTTGTGAAAGTCAGCCATGGGTTTTCAACCATGGCAATCTAATTTTGTCCATGTTTAGTAGGATGCTTTCATTCATCTATAGTTGACTTCCTATAGAATTATTAAAGTGTCTGAAAGTATCTTATTTCTGTAGGTTTATTATCTGCACAATACAGTAATGTTCCTTTTATCTAAAAGCTTTTGTTTAATTTATATTTTATTTAAAGGAAGACAACAATACCTACTAGTCAAAATCACTAGCATGCATACCATTTTCTCATTTCAAAAGACAACATAATTTTGAAACTTTCATTGGTAGATGCATTTCTTTGGTCTCAGCTTAGTACTTAACTTCATGATTCCTTCACAGAAGAAATCAGAGGTGTGCAGCTGTATGAGAATGAGTGTTTTATATTTTATAGTTAATAGCCTGCATCTCACTTCCAAAGGGTGCAAAATACTATTCTATATGAGAAAGAAACAAATTGGAATTGGGGAAGATAATGAATTAGTATATCTTTATGCTTGGGTATGGTTGATCAAAGCAGAAGAAGGATTGCAATATTCATATTTTAAAATATATTTTTAGACTTTTTCAGTATAGTAAAAAATATACAAAAGAAAAAATAGAAAGCAAGAAAAAGGAACATACAATTATTCCTTTTGCCCTTCTCTCTGTTGAGTTAATATCAGCTTGATCTTTTCCCCATTCTCCTCATCCCTTTTTAATCCCCAAACCTGAAGTTATTAATCTGTTTTTTTCTTCTTTCAACAAAAGTCCACATAAAGTTTCCTGTTAAAAACTGCAAAAGAATTTATGTAGACTTTTAAATTCCTTACAATTAACTATATTGTTTCTCAGCAGAGTGCTTTTTTGATGGGCAATGACATCAACATTGATTGAAACTGGGCTCTTTTAGACTGATTTTTGTGGCTGTATAAAGTAAGGTAGAATTACCATCAGGACTAATGAAGTCATTTAATGACAGAGAGAGCTACAAGGATTCTTAGCAATTATTCTCAAGAAAGTCCATTGGCTTTGGGCAGCTATAACAAATTTTAAGTCTTCATGAGATCAAAACTCATCAGATGATTACAGCATAATAAATATTATTCTAATCATATGCTTGCAGGTGGAGTCAACTCAAGTGTGTCAGGTAGGACTGATCAATACTTTAGGCTGAATCTTCAAAAGATGCTTCTGAAAGCAAGGAACCTGAAGCTTAAATTCTCTCTTCAATCTTTACAAACAGATACATCTTTCTCCAGAATTATTGAACCACCCTTAGGAGATGCTTAAGGTAAGATGAGGTAAGGTGAAATGAGACAAGACCAGTCAAGACAATATAATCTTTCTACTTTATTGTCATTTATCTGTATACACAATGGAACACATTAAAATGAATTCTGATGCCCCGCCCTCAGAAGAAGGAATGCCACCATCGAACAATGACATCAACCCAAGGATAACAATAACAATGTAATCACAGCAGCAGGATAAAAAATGCCAAGTTATAAAAAAATGACACTGAAACCTATAATTAATCCATTTTGAATATATAGTGGAAAAATGGGTCTTAAAGAGTTAACAAGACCGATACTATATGAAACAAAGCTGTTACAGAATCTAATTGTTCTACTTCTGATACCATGAAACTTCCCAGAAGGTATCAATGAAAACTGGTCATGGAGAGGATGTATAAAGTCCCTGACAATACTATAGAACCTTGCCAACATTTATATGCCATGCTGTGGAGATAAGGAAGTGAATCAGAGGTTGTATTCAGCAGGTTCTGACCAGTTCTGGAGAAATTTTCAGTAGTTCGGAGAACTCTCAAATACCACCTCTGACTGGCCCCACCCCATCTATTCTCTGCTTCCCAAATCCCAACTGATCAGCTGGGTCTTCTTTTGTTGCCCTGCACAGGAGAACAGAGCTGGAAAGCAGGCTAGTGGAGGTGAGGAGGGAATGGAGATTTTGCAGTATCCTTCCCCTGCCATGCCCACCAAGCCATGCCCACAGAACTGGTAGTACAAATTTTTGAATCCCACCACTGAAGTGAACTTACAAAAGTCTTTTCTACCATTCTTACCACTCTCTGCACAGCCTTCCTGTCAGAAGCAGTAATATTCCAAATAAAATAATAATGTGACAGGATGCTTTTAATTGTTCTTACATAAAAAGTGGTAAGGACAAGGGAAGGAAGATGGGCAGAAAAGTTACTGTTGTGTCCACTTCCCCAGAGTTTCATTGTTCAGCAACCAAGCTAACCTACTCATTAGCTGCACTCCCAGAAACTTAATACTACTAACCACATCCACAGTTGGGAGAGCTTCACTTAGCAACAGAAATTTTGGGCTCAATTGTGGTCATAAGTCAAGGACTACCTGTACATTAAAACCCACTTCAAAAATATGTTGAACCAAAGCTTCCAGCAGCACAGCTACCTCGAATGAATGCTGAGAATTCCAACTCAGGGTCTCAAATTCCTTATCACTGATCCACAGTAATATTTATGCTTTAATAATTCAGGAGTCAATTCAATTCAGAGGATAATACAGAGAGAAGTCAAAGAACTTCAACATTATTTAAAAAAAAATTGTGTTGGATTTAAATCTAAAAGATGCCTTGAATGTTGACAAGTTTAATGTTGACTTCCCATAAAACTTTCAATTTTGTCTGAAAATTGTATTTCTGAGCTACTGGAAAGATTGTATTTCATTTTTTTGAGGCTAGTCCCTTCATTTGTCTTGAAGTATTATAATTTATTCCATTTATGTTATCCAATATATCTCATTATATCAATCAAACTAGACTCTGAAGCTTGTAATCCTCAATTCTATTTGAATTTTTATTTGCCCTGGGCTCAAGAAATGCTATATGTCATGGGGCAATTATTGCTAAAATCTGCTAATATGATTGACTTTCTATTCAATATAATTGAATTATGTTTATTAATAGGACTAAAAGAGTGGATTTTTCTTTCCTTTCAGAGCGTAATTCTGATTTATGCTAATGATGAAGACTATTAAACATATAGTTATTCCAAATTAATTAAGCCCCAAGAGATATACCGGTCCTGTGAAGTTAGCTGAAATCCATAATAATTATTATTTTGATTCATGTCTATCTAGAGGCTTACATTTTCCTTTCACTGTTCTCAAATAGGCAAAAAAATTGTCAGCATAATGTATTAGGCAACATTGGCTATATTAAGTTATAAAAAAAAACTTGTTTCAAGTCATGTTTCTCTACAGATTATCTGAATATATAATCTTTGGTCCAAATCTGAAATGGATGGCATACTTGAAAATATTTGTGTTCCTCTAGCCAGTTCCTAATTTTGTTTACATATTTGAATCAATAGGAACGTACACTTGTGTATTTTATTCCAGAATTTTTGCAAATGGGTTCTTTTATCTAAACATCAATTGAAAATACAGAATTTGAGTTAATGGCTGCAACTTTATGAATGTGGTTTATCACAGTGGCATCTTCCAGAGGAGACAAAAAACAAGATTGTGATTATAGCAGGGCAAACAAAGTACATATGTTGATGTCACAAGCATGTACCAAGGGGTATGAAAATGATCATGCTGCTGTACCCATTGTATTGATTTTCTGGACCCACACTGGGTTATTATTTCAGGTATTTTTTTCTCTGTACCTCTGTTTCAAAGCCACGTGAATTTTCTGCACTGTGATTTTAATGCTATTTACATGTGTATTTAGATTTCACTGGCACTGTTCTTTCCCTCTGCAGTCTGAACTCTGATCATATAATACATTAATAACATAAGATGAGAGAGAGAAAGAAAATATGGATATATTGAGCAAGAGGTGTGCGAAACAGTCTATCACTGTGATGGTGAACCTATGGCATGCATCCCACAGGTGGCACACAGAGCCATTTGTGTCAGCACGTGAGCTGCAGTCAAACTTACCTCACTGCTGATTTTCAGCCAGTTTTAGGCCTTTTTTTGGCCTCCCAGAGGCTTGAGGAAGGCTTCTGCAGGCTTTTCAGGCTGAAAACTAGCCCCATTTCATCACTTCCTGTTTTTACAAAAATACCGGAAGTGATGAAACGGGGCTAGTTTTTGGCCTGCAAACCTGCAGAAGCCTTCCTCAAGCCTCTGGGAGGCTGAAAAAGGCCTCAAACCAGCCAAAAATCAGCTGTGAGGTGCAGTGCAGGTATGGGGGTGGCAGGAAGTGGGTAGGTGGGGATTGCATGAGCATACGTAGGGGGCATGGGGGGGCGTGCAATGCCTTCTGGGTGCTGACACATGAGCAGAAGCAGGCATGCATATGCACAATTTTTGGCACAGGAGTCCAAAAAGGTTAGCTACCACTGGCCTATCATATGTCAGCCACCCAGAGTTGCAATTGTGCAAATCGAGTAAATAAATACATAAATTAAATACTACCAAATAACATAGTTAACAAACAGCATCAGGGAATATTTCCTTCAGAAAATGGAAGTAAGGGTGCGGGGAGGGAGGGGGGAGGGAGTGGGAGAGGAAGAGAGAACAGTAGCAATTGTAAATATGGGAATTTAAGGAACATATCAAAAACATTAGAACCATCAATAAAGAAATTATTAAATACTATTAAATAAATAGAAGCAGGAAGTCTAAGGAGATTGTTAATCCACTTGGTGACATGGAAGTTATAGAAGTATTAAAAAGTGACTGGAGAGAATTGTTTTTATCTATTACTACTGTCAAGATTGTATTAGGACAGATGTCTTTGCATGAACTGATACTTTCATGGATGAACTGCAAAAGAATAATAGAAGTTGGAAGAGAATATTTATTTAATGCACTCTAGCCTCCTTTTAATAGAGGAATTCAAATTAAAGCCTCTCTGTCTAACCTCTGTGTGAGGCTTTGCCTTGATATTTGGCTAAATTGTGGACTGGCTCAGTCAAATGCTGGGATTGTTATCAGGTACCACAAGGCAGGCAATTACAACTAGTTTATTCTATATGGGTCAAGGACTGCTCTCAAGACCCAAGTCACAAATCAAAAGCTCCTAATATACAATTTAGCATAACTGTATACACTTAAAAGAAGCACATGATCCTTAACAAGCAATGGGGCAACAAGAAGTAAATTATTCACATCCCTCCTAGAGGATAACCCTCCCAGAAGGTGGGTACATTCAGGGGTGGGATTCTACCATTTTGGACCAGATCAGGCAAACCCCTTGTTCCCATGTTCAACTCGCTCTGAACCAGTTCGCTACGACAAGGAAGTGGGCCTGCTCACCCACCCCTGCTTTTTCCTGTGCTTTATGCCTTTGTTTGGAGCACAGCTGATTTGTGCGGCACAACAATTGGCCACTCCTCAGTTGTTTTCTTCACAGAGGCTGCCGTTGAAGGTAAGTATGGCCTTGCCTTTTTAAAATGTGGAGTGCGCGAGTGTGATCACCAAACCGATTTTTATACCGGTGGAATCCCAACCCTGGATGCATTACTAAAATATTGTATTCCTCATCCTTCTATGTCTAACTGATAAGGCCGGAAGCACAGAACAGGTAGTTCTCAAGCTACAACAGTTCTTTTTGTGACTGTTCAAAGTTACAACAGCATTGAAAAAAGTGACTTAGGAACATTTTTCACACTTACACCTGCTGAAGCATTCCCATGGTCATGTGATCAAAATTCAGGTACTGAGCAACCGACTCTTATTTATGATGATTGCAGTGTCCCAGGGTCATGTGATCACCTTTTGCAACTTTCGGATAAGCAAAGTCAATGGGGAGGCTGGATTCACTTAACAAGCCTGTTACTAACTTAATAAGTGCATTGATTCACTTAACAACTGTAGCAAGAAAGGTAGTTGGGGCAACATTCATTTGGCAGCAGTCTCACTCAGCAACTGAAATTTTGGGCTGAATTGTGGTCATAAGTTGAGGACCACCTGTATGCAAAACTTTCCAGTTAATTTATCTACAGTAGGAAACAGGAGCTAACTTTCAATCTACTCCTACTCTATTTTTATTTTTTATTTATTTATTTTATTTTGTCAAGCAATTATTAGATAACAGGTATTAGTCTAAACATGGTTATGAATACATGAAATGGATATGAATAAGAAAAAAGAAAGAAACAATAGGACAGGGACACCCCTTACAGACCTCTTAGGAAAGGGGTGAGGTCAATAGTACGAGTTGTTTTGTTTTTTTGTTTTTGTTTTGATATGGTAATGATCTTCCAGGAATTGCAGCGGGCAGCAAGAAGCCCAAGGAAAACAGATAAGAACAGGGATAAACAAATTGGGGATTTTAACAAAGTGGGCTTTCTCTCATTAAAACTAGCTATACTTCAGGTAGGCACAACTTGTCTGAAGATTCCCCTCTACCAAGACTATATAAGATGAGGATTAAAAGATGATTACAATTCATGAGCAGTAGATATTACAACTGGTTGACAGATTTTGACAATGAAGGTTGATTCTAGATTTAAATCTTCCCTGGATTCAAATAATTACTCCTGTATTTTTCTCTATATCATGATAAACTCAATTTCCCACACTCAGACTCCTTGATGAAATTCCAGCCTAGCTCAATATTTTAGATGTCCTACATTGTCCTCTGCTGTTAGCTAGTAATTCTAATATTCATTCTGACACTTCTGCTTTTTCACAACACTTGGTTAATCTTTTTAGCTTCACAGTTGGACAATTCTCTCCATCCTGCATACTTACCACAAAGGAGGAACACCTGACATAATATTATCAAGAGGTTTAGGTTCAATATTTCATTTTGTATTTGAAACTGATACCTCTGATCATTATTCTGTGTACTGTTCAATGGTACTTTGTCCTCTTTCGGTTACGTTGTCTGTCTTTACTCAGTCTAGAGACACTGCAAATCTGTCTGAAACTACGTTTAGCTCTCTGGTGGTAGAAGAGCTTTCCTCAGCAGATCTCCAGATGTCTGCCAGTGATCTAGTTGAACTGTTTATGGAGGCCTCAAGATGTGCTTTGGCTACACTGGCATGATTAAAAAGCTGTATTATTTGATCAGGCCCAACAAGTCTGGGACTTACTGCCTTTTTTTGTTCACAATGCTTGCTGTCTCAGTGTCTGGAGAGGTGTTGGCAGTACTCCCAGGAGTTCTCATATGGAGAATGAGTTTTAGAACAGCTTTGGCTTCTTATTTTACTTTGCCGGATGTAGCTATACAGATTTTGTATCATTCCATAATTCTGGCACAGTGACAAGTACCCCACCGGATTTTCAGGGGTTTTGAATAGTGTTAGCACCAGTAACTGAGTAAACCACTTCCTCTAATTAGACTCCATTTTCAAATGGTTTAAATAATTTATTTTCAGATAAGATTCAGACTACCTTACATGTTTTTCCCTCCAATTGTTATTCCTTTCCTCAGAGGAATTTAGCTACAGTCACTGAGTTTATTTTACTTCAGTTGCTCCTGAGGAAAGCATTACAAAGTCATTAAATTTCACCCTACCGTCCTTGACCCTTGGATTTCTATCTTCCCATCCCATATTCTTTTTTTCTTCCTCTTGTTCCTCTGTATTTGACCAATCTCATGAATTGCTTATTATCCACCAATAGTTTTTCTGAGTCCTTCAAACCATAGTTCCCCAACATTTCCGGCTTTGTGGTAGGCTGGCAAGTGCATGCAGACAGCTCCATTTGCATGAGCATCATGCACAAGCACCTGCTGCTCACTCAAATGGAGCAGTGTGCATGCTTGCCTGCTGCTCGTGCAAGTGAGGATGAGTGCATACACTCATCAATCATTTCTGTGGCCTGGTTGCAAACCCTTCCACAGCCCACTAGTGTGCCACGACCCACAGATTCGGGACCTCTGCTTTAAACATCATCTGTTCAAATCAAAGAAACCAACAAACCTATCCTAACCCTTATATTAGCTCAAGCTATCCCTCCTTTCTTTGATTTCAAACTCAATCGGAAACCAGTTTTGCTTGTTATGATCTTTATGATTCCATCAATTGGATTTCAATCTGTTCATTCCACCAATGTTGAATCATCTTGAAGTAACTCCAGCATACCATCTGTCACTAGTGTTTGTGCACTTATATTTATTGGCCACATTTGATAATCTTTCCATCAGTTATTTTGATCCAAGTTGTGGTCTCTGGGTGTTGCTGGTCCAATTTTTCTTCTGCTTTATTTCAACTTTCAGGAATCTGGTATTAGCAAGTGAAATCTGTTTCTTATAAGGTGAATAATTGCGGAAGCAATGCTGGGCTTCATTTATGCCAAAAGAGACAACTGCTACCAAATTGTAACACTCTTAATAGTAAATTCTTTTCCCAGATGTTATATGTTCTTTGAAATGTCCATACATAACTTAAAGCCCTTAGATATTGTCCTGTCCAGATTCCTAAGGATGTGCTACTCCGAATACCTTGCTACATTTTGAACACAATGCTTCATTTAGAGCCTTAGAACAATCCCCTTGGAATCCAAAGTTCATACATTTATTTTTGGTTCAACCTTCATTTCTCTCACAATTCCTAGGCTACCAAGATTCTTTTCTGCCCTCTTCCTGGAAAATGAGAATTCAAAACATATTTATACCAGTGTAAGTGCTCAAATAAAGCTCTTCTGGCCATGGGCTTACTTGGAGGTAAAGCCATAACCAAGCAGCAGTTGTTCTTGCTTGCCATAACCAAGTAGCAGTTGTTGGCATACCTGTTCAGGTAGAGCAGGACAGGCAAAGTCACAAATATCAGCACTACATAAATAGGAAAGCTTTTAGACCAATAAACTCCCTAATCAGTATTACCTGCCAAACATACTGCATGCCTTCTTTAGTTTATTTAACTCTGGAGGGAATGTATAATAATGCCCCTTTTGCAGAACAAAACTGCGCCTACAACCAGGAGAAAACTGAAAAATCTAGCCCACATATTCCTTCGGTGTCTTTTCTATAGCAACTCATGTCCATAATTTTGCTTATTAATAGAAGTTCCACTTATTCTGAGGATAATTTCATTTGCTTCCTACTGACAGACCAGAACTCTTAACATCTTTAGGAGAGTCATAAAATTTCTTTCCATTGACACTACTGAACTGAGAAAATTATTTGTTTAAACCTTAGGTTTCTACCATTATATAATTCAATTTATGCCTCACCTGTCATTGATCCATTAATATTTTCAGGTCTTGGCATAGGGTGGCCCTGAAGTAATAGGACAGCAAATGAAAAATCAGTCATAGAA
This sequence comes from Pseudonaja textilis, assembly GCF_900518735.1. The sequence goes on from NW_020769336.1 coordinate 1,590,271, forward strand.
ATGTTATTATGATGTTTGATTGCATTGTCAGCCAGATATTTAGATTGGATTAGGATTTGTATTAGATCCTTCCCAAAGACATGCAATAGGACTTTGTTGTTTGATGCAGTTAAAGACATCATTGCAGTATGTAAAGTCTTCCAGGTTAAGCTGCCTTTTGCAATTGACTGATGGTGATTTTTGTCAATGCTGATACTGTTCAAGTGATGCCTACTTTGCTTAATTATGCCACAGTTCTACTTCTATTAGGAGATTTTTATATTTTGTTATTTTTCTCTAGTTCTTTCTCTTCTGTTCTGTTGTCTCCAAGGACTGCAATGTCCTCTATCCAGCCTTTTTTTGTTTTTGTTAAATTACTTGTAGTTATTACATTTTAAAAATATTTATTTATTCTGATTTATCACCAAATTTTGACTGCTCTATAACATTTTGGGCATTATTTTTATATTTATATTAGTTTTTAATTAGATAAATAATCTAATTTAATTTATTTTAATATACATGTTATATTTATTTTATTAAAATAAAAATTAAATTATTGAATTAGTATTCTATTGTTTGTGTTTATAGTGTTATGGTAAATCATATGCTTTTTCTTGATTTTAGAAACATTATTTCATCAATGAAAAAATAAATATTAAATTGTGACAAATGTAAACTCTGTTTATTTACTGATATTATATTTTCCACAGACTACGTTCTTTTTCATTTCTCTGTTTTATATAAATAGTCATTGATCTTAGTCCTTAAATATTTTAAAATAAGTTTTTAAAATGTTTTAAAAGATGATATTATTAGAATCCTTGTGCTCTTTGAGCTTGGTTGTTTTCTGCAGACATTTCATTACCTGATTAGGTAACATCATCATGCTAGAAGGAACTGGGGTTTATCTAGTTGGTAATGAAATACCTGCAGAAAACAACCAAGTTCAGAGAGCACTAAGGATACCATAGTTCAACTCTAAGCTATAAATATTATCTTCTATTGGTAGGCGATGTTGATATTTCCTGTCGCAACCTTCTGGATCAAGAAGCTCTTCTCATAATAATTCATGCCCTACTCACCTCCCAGTTGGATTACTACGAAGCATTCCACATGGATTTCCCTTGAAGAACATTCAAAAGCTGTAGCTGGCCCAGAATGACTGCGAAACCCACTTCTGAATCATTGCACAGAGGAAGTCTTGGGACACAGAGTGAAATGTTTTGCAAAACCCCAGTCAATGCCTTTGGGATATCAAAAACATATTCCAAAGTCCAGGAAGCCCAACTACTAAGTATGTACAGAAAATTTGGGCTACCTGAAATTCACACTAAAGCTGATATAACACAAGAATCCAACATTGATGCACCATGGTTCTGAGCACAAACAAACTATTACGGTGAAGCCTCCACCACAAAAATAAAAATAAAATAAAAAATAAATCCCTTCAGTTTGTTTTAGTAAAAAGTAGCAGAATTTGTATTTGACTTAATATATTTGTTGCTAAATATTCCCAATGATTCATCGTGATCTTTACGAATATAAGACGCTTGAAGTTTATTATACTTTTGATTCATCTTGGCATCTAGAGTTATGAATCTTGGAGCATATATACAATTTCTTTACCCAGTTTAATAGATTGCTTTTAAAGGAGACCAATCAATCTTGCAAAAAACAGCAGTCTCTATTTGGTTCATTTATCATGGTATTGGCATCCTTTCTTTTACTGTGATAAATTAATATTTAAACTTAATATTCCATTATTTTATTGCTTTTATTATTACTTTATTACTACCATCTTCATTCTTTCTACTGAATCAGAACTAGGTGTTTGTGAGCAATTTCTGGAAAGTTTTTCAAATAAAAAATAACAATAAGAAATTGAATTTCCAAAGAATACCAATCAGTGATATTTTTTTTCTGGTTTGTTCCTTGCCCTGTTATTTCATGATGAATCTGTGATGAACAACTATAGCAATAATAATATGAATCTAAGTTTTGTAATGCACTAAATGGAAAACTTAACTTGTTTTATTAATTTAAAAAACCCATATTGGAAAATAAAATAAAATTGTTATTTTTGGAATATAAGACATTGCAATGATAACTGTAAGATATTACTTTATTTGCACAGTCTCTCTCTCTCTCCCCCCCCCCCATATTCTGTTTCCTTCAACACCCAAAGACATACATGAATAAATCATGAAATATAAGACTATTCCTAACCTGTATGCAATGGAAATATTGCAGATAAGAAGGCTAATAATTGGATAGATTTCATTCACTACATCCTTTCTCTTCTTACAAAGTTCCACAACTGGCCAAACATTATTTCAATCTGAGTTATTTTTATATAACGTAGCTCATGGAAAGTTCCTAACGTGCATAAAAGAGGAAAAAACTCATTCCCGAGAAATTGAGAAAATATCATTTACATATAAAATCAAAAGACTGTATTGTATTTTATTAGAACCACCTCCTATCACTAATATAGCCTGATACTGAAAATTACTTGTTCTATTTACCTACAAGAATCCATTTCATAGCAATACAAATGCTTATTTCATTTTTCAAAGCCTGATTTAATTTTCATGATATGCTGTGCATCATCTTAACTAAGAAGAAGAAAAAAAACCACCCCTACACTTTGTTCTTTAAGTAATCTTGCAGGTGCAGCCAGATAAGACTTGAGTGCTGATCAGAATTTCTTTCACACATTCTTGGAACAACGATTGCACCATCCTAGCAAATTGATATGCCAATGTATTGGATTTAAAGAGATCTTTTTAAGAGTTGAAGAAATTTGAAATTTCAGCTTGGTTATTTGCAATTTACTATCTGTTTCTAATGATTATTTGTATGTTGCCCACTTGCACAATTTGAGATGGTGTACAACTAGCCTATTAAAAAAATGTGAAATCCATACTTGTTAAAATCATTCAATCATGTCTTCCGTTCAAACCCATTCATTTCCATCTGTTGCTTAACTGATAAAAAGATCAGGGCTATGTGACTTCTGGGAGTAAGCCACTCTAAAATGAAGGGGCTAACTATGACTTTGTCATTTTTTGAGTCTTCCCCATCTGATTTCTCTGAAGGAAGTGAGCAGCAGCACCCTCTCCTGGCCAGATCACGTAAAGCATGGAAAATTACACCTAGAGAAGACAAGCTGTGGGAAGGTGAGTTGTCCTAACAGACATGGGATGATGTAATGTCCTCAAAGTTCATGTTTCATTTCTAGATAAAGAGCAAGATAAATCTTATATTGAGAAGCTTCATGCCTGCCTAGATGCAGGCACATCTGCTTTGTAAAAGTAAAAATATATCAAAGAGTAGAGATGTTAAGTAACAAAGAGGAAAACATTAGACATGTCTGGAGTGTTCATTGTATAGCGTGGACGGTAGATATCTTCTTGTCCTCTCCGTCATGGTGTCTGTGCCATGGAATATAATTCCCCATGAAATTTTTATGGCCTACGCCCTGGCCCTATTTAAACAAATCCTTAAAACCTGACTGAGTCCCAGGCAGAATGGCTGATGCATGCTTTGTATGACGTTCTAGTTTTCGGAAGAATTTTTATTAATTTCTTGGGGATTGTATTGTATTTTTACTGCAAGATTAAATCTGGACCAGAGATTTAGTCTTCTGAGTTTTCAGACTCATGCTGGAGCCCATCTTCAGGGAACTTCTTTCTACTGGAATATGTCCTTTATGTGGTCATATTTATATGGTGCCTTTCTATTGGCTGATTGGTGTGTTGGTGGCTGGTGATTGGCTGTTACTTTCTTGTGCTGCCAAGCCCTTGGCCCGCAAGTACTCGATAAGCTGGTGGTAAATCAGAACTCCTGTTAACTGACAAGGGGCCTGTTTCCCGGTCTTCAATCATTTCCCTGGCTATCTTTTTACCTGCATTTTTTACCGATCAATGATCTTAGTAGCTGAGAAATTAAATGAGTGTCCTTGTTCATTGCAATGTGAAGCTACCAATTAGTTCGGGTCTACTTGTTTGACCACACATTTGTGTTCTTGCGATCTGGTGGTTAGCTTCCTCCCCACCTATCCTACATAGTCACAAGGGCAATCCATGAATGGAATTTGGTAGATTACACTGGAAGCATCTCCCACTTCCAAATGATCTTTACAAAGCATAATTTCTCCTTGCATGGTAGCCTCTGGGCAGTGTGTGATGCCCACTTGAAGCTCCCAGAAGCTGCGTTCTACTACTTACCAAAATGTATTTTTACTGCCTATTTTGTAAACTGCCCACTGTCACAACAGATTAGGACGGTTTATAAATGTCATAAAAATAAATAAATAAAAAATAAATAAGTAAGGAACAGGTAGCAAACAATCTGCAGCTGAAGGCCCAGCAGGAGTAAGCAGGACCCAAGGGGAAGAACTGTTGAGCAGATGGGCTGGTGGAAAGGACAGCAGCTTTGGGGGGACAAATCAGATGTCAAGGCTGATAGTTTGACAAGGGTGTTGCAATCCAAGAAACTCAGGAAGGAGCCTCTCTAGGCTAAGAGTGAATTCAAAAGTAGAAGTATTGAAAGCCCTGCATGACTCAGGGCAGCAGGATGTGAAACAGATAAAACACTGAGGACAAATCCAACCCTTGGAATTGTTTGTATGGAACCATATAAACAGGGGTGGGCTGCTGGGGGTGTGCAGGGGTTCAGGAGAGCCTCTAGCTAAGATTCTGTGCAGTTTGGAGAACCCTCAAATCCCACTCCTGGCTGGCCTCGCCCACCCCACCCCTCTCCTTCCAGGAGTCCCCATGCAGCCTGTTTCGGATGCAGGTAAATGCAGGGCGCACACAAAGGCTTCGGGAGGGTGAAAAATGGGCCTCCTGAAAGTTTGGGAAGGCCAGAAATGGGGCCATTTCCAGCTTCTAGAGAGCCTCCAGAGCCCCGGGAGGCCATTTTCACCCTCCCAGAGGTTTGAGGAAAGCCTCCGGAGCCCAGTGAGGGCAAAAATACTCCCCACCATGGTGCAGGAGACTGACTAGGCCATGCCCACCATGGCCACACCCATCCAGCAACCAGGCAGAGAACTCTTTGCTAAATTTTTTGAAGCCCACCCCCTCATATAAGTATAGATATAAACCCACATCCACAGTGGAAATATGCTGGATTATCTAGGTAAAAACACTTCAACCATAAATACCATTGTAATCAAGAGAAGAATCGTGATTGTGTGTCCAGCACAGTCCTAAAGGGATGAAGGGTCCAAGCTGAATACACCTTTCAAGGTAAAAACTAGCACCTTGAATTCAAACTACATGCCTCCTGGCAACTAGTATAATTTTTGTAAATCCAGCTAATGTCAGCAGGGGAACCACTACACTGTGTGCCATCTGCAGTTTCTGGATCATGTTTAAGAGTGTCCCCATTTAGAATGAGTTTCAGTAGTCTAACTGAGAAGTGACAACAGCATGATTTGCTATCTTCAACATTTCCTGGTCCAGGAATAGGTGGAACTGGTAGGTTTACCAAGTTGAGCCAGTTTTATGGCTTTCATGTTTAAATTTCAGTTGTTTAAAAACAGTCATCCCAGTTATTTTGCTTTTGATCTATGGAAATAATATTCTATGTTCAGCTTTTTTTTTTTTTACTTGTATCTTTCTGAGTTGCTTTCTGAAAAATTAATTCAATTTGTAGGAATATCTGGATGGCACACAAATCAGCTCTATACATACATGGACAATATAATATGATTGATAGCATGAAACCAGATGATGGTCCTCTTGGGTCAGATGGCAATCAACATGCTACTGAAGAAAAGCTGTAGATGCACTAATGGTGTTTATAATGTGGCCAGATTAAAGCCTTTGGGACATCTAATTGCTGAGGTTACCATACAGGAAAAGAAAATTTGAAACTGCAAAGATAGAATTACAGTGGGAATCTGTGAATGAATAAAACTAATTAGACTTTTCAGACCGTCCTTTAATATTATTATTCACATTTATGCTCCAAACTCTGGTATAGAACAAGAGGTTTCTAGTTCTTATGGCCTGGAATTATTAAGGAGAAATCAGTTGGACTAAATAATCTAGGAAACAGAAACTAAGCTGGGGAATGATTTATCGATTTCTGCCAATCCAATGATTTCTTCATTGCTACAAAATCTTCAAAACAAAGAAATTGAAGTTGAAAGTGTCAGAATATAAATCTGGATCTTTAAAATTGCAGAATGGCTGTATATTCAAATAGCAATTAAAAAAACTCTAAATTAATATCAATGCTGAAATATATTTTGTATGATTTTACAGGCAATAATTCTTTAATAGGTAATTAATGAATTATTTGCATGTATTTTGCAGCTGGAATATTCTAAATGAGCAAACTGATGATTAAAGGTGAGAAAATGCATTAAATTTGTTTCTTATGAGTGTGAGGTGAACATTTATCTTTTCTCATGTTCCATGGATACTTCAGATAATGTTTCTAAAGGGTTGCCTATCGACGAAGCATTATATTCTACTATAGCTACAGAATGATATTACTAACATCGGTTTCAGGTTTTTTTTAGTATCCATATATTCATGAATATGATATTGAAAAAAGAAGTAATATTTCGAAAAGATGTGAATTTAATTCTGGATTTTACCAATACAAGAAGAGTTATGGGTTTACCAAGCCCAGGGACATAAAATATTACTCTTTTACAATAGAAAAACAGTGTCTCTTTAGATTTACAGTCTTGAATTGATTAGGTGTGTTTGCTGTCTGCTTATGAACTGTCTCTTTATGGAAGTACTGGAACAACTAATCAATATTTTCCATGTTGTCTGGGTATTAATGGGGATCCCACAAAATGGTTACAGTAGATATTGGATACTGGTCCATTCTCCTGTGGCCTTATTTAAATTTGTGTTCAAAAAAGTGTTGTTTTACATTGTTTTAAGTGTTTGTTTTATTGCATTGTTCAGTGGCGGTATTCAATTTTTTTTTTACTACCAGTTTTGTGGGTGTGGCTTGGTGGGTATGGCATGGCTTGGTGGGTGTGGCATAGCTTGGTGGGTGTGGCAGGGGAAGGATACTGTAAAATCCCCATTCTCTCCCCCCACCACTAATATGCTTTACAGCTCCCTCCTCCTGTGCAGGGCAACAAAAGAAGACCTAACTGATCAGCTGAGAGTCTGATCAGCTGGGACTCGGGAGCCAGCGAATAAATGGGGGCGGAGCCAACCAGAGGTGGTATTTACTGGTTCTCTGAACTACTGAAAACTTCTGCTACAGGTTCTCCAGAATCTGTCAGAACTGGCTGAATACCACTTCTGGTATTGTTTCATTTCCAAGGGTCCATATACAGCACCACCTCCTCCAATTTTATTCTTACAGTAACTATTTTGTGAGGCTGATTGGGCTGAAAAAGAGCAGCTGGCCCCAAAACAGCCGAGAGCATCCATGCCCAGAGTCATGTCTGTGAGATGGACAGCTATATTAATTTGATAAATAAAAATAAAATAAGTAAATAAATACATCAATATCTCTGTATATCTAGTCTCTTTTCCCCTTTCTTTTTTGCTTTTATTTCTCATTTTTGCCTTATTCTTTGTTTCTATGCATTAAAACAACAAAAATACAAATTAAAAGACTGTTCTAATATCACACTTGTGCTTGCTACCGTCTTTAAATTTAAAGAAGCTCTTTCTGCCATCTTAGACTGTTGTAGAGATGGGAAACTCTAGGAAGTCCCCTAAGTCTGACCTCTAAGATAAAGGGAGGGCCACATTCTCAGGCAGGAAAGGCTCAGAAGGCAGCTTTAAGGTGACCAGTGTTCTTATCAGAGGTTTTCCAGGCTGCTGAGCCAGAGACATGACACTGGCAGCATGCAATAAATATATGAGAATCTCCACAAGTATTTCTCTCTCATGAAGGTGAATGTTGCAGCACTGTATTCTTTTCAACAAAAGAAGACGTTGGAAAGAAAGTATGCAAAGGGACCCATGACTCAGCTTGCCTGGTTGTCGATCAGCAGGATAACATTCCCAAAACAGAATGAGAATGAGAACAGAATGAGATCAAAAATCAGCAAGAGAAAAATTGTTTGAAAAAAAAAAAAAGGCTGGATCTGACATGGGATTATGAAAGAAAAAACCCATAAAAATTTGCAATAGTGGCAAATATCTGTAGCTTGGGTGTAGGATGAGAGTGAAGGTTTAAGAGAGTTTAAGCTTTGGACCCAGGGTTGGGATTCTACCGGTTCACACCTATTCACTAGAACCGGATGTTAACATTCTAAGCAGTTCGGAGAACCAGTTGTTGGAAGAAATTACTGGCCTAATCCTGTTAGGAAGGCAGGAAGGAAACATTCTGGTGTTGCTTACAGAAAGTGCTTCTCCATTAACCCTTATTACATTCTTGGCAGGACTAGACTTCCTGTCTCTGGAACTTCTCTGGAGTTTTTTTCCTCTTTTGCTGGTATTTTGCTTTTGTGGAGTGACCATTCAAAGTTACAATGGCAGTGAAAAAAATGACTTATGGCTGTTTTTCACACTTACGACTGTTGCAGCATCCCCACAGTCACGAGAGGCCAGGTGAGGAGATGCATGCCTCGATGTGAGTGATGTTGAGTTGGCCACGCCCAGCCAGTCACATGACCACCAAGCCACGCCCACCAATTAAGCCACGCCCACAGAACTGGTTGTTAAAAAATTTGAATCCCACCCCTGTTTGGACCTGTACCCCTCCCAGTTGGTAAAGTCCTCCTAGAAGGTGGTATGCAATTGGAGCCATCATCCAAGTGATGATAAACTCCTCATGGGGTCAGGGGTGCTGCCTGCCTTGAAGGGAACAGTGGTATTGTTAAGTTTGAGCAATGAGAGGCTGAACCAGAGCATGAGTGCAACAGTACTTTATTTACAAATAAAGGGCTGACCGTGCTTGCCAAGCCTGGAACTGGCTCGCAGCAATCAGCAGCCAGTTGGACCCCGCAGCCTGCTTTTATAGCTGGCTGCTGGGGAGAACTGACCAATGGGAATGGGGGAATAACGCCCACACAAGTGAGTGGACCTGAGTGAGAACTCCATGAGTCCTCAGGACATAACACCCCTTCCCCCCAGATGCGAACACGCATAGTCCTTGAGGTAGATGGGGGGTTTGTGTTGGCGCCCGGAGCGGCGCAACTCGGGAACATTGTCTGACTGTTCGGTATCAGTCTGTGACGGTTGAGCTGGCATAGTGTCGCCAACACTCTCTCTGGACTGGGCATCCTCGGAAACCACCGGGTTGGTTTCTGGAGTCAAACTCTCGTGGGTTGGATCCGGTTGATCAACTCTCTGGGCGCTGTTGTCCGGGTTTGGGCTGACCGGAATGACCGCTGGCGCAGGCTGGTCACTGGGTGCGATGTGGCTGGGTGGCGGATGGGACGGTTCCCCTTCGACTGGAGACTCTGGATTCTTGTTTGCGAGGTTGCTGAGGCGCCTTCTGAGTTGGTCTATGTGTCTCCTCCAGACGCGACCATCCTCCAGCCTGACTCTATATGATCTCGGCCCGGTGACGGTGATGACCTCGCCCGGAATCCAAAGTGGGTCCCCAGCGAAATTCCTTGCGAATATCGGCTCCTGTAACATAAAATGTCTAACCCCCGAAGTGGAAGCGAGGGGAGAGTCAGGGCAGTATTGTGGGTGCAGTCTATCTAATACAGTCCTCAGGCGCCGGCCCATCAGAAGTTCCGCTGGGGACTTATTGGTGACTGCACAGGGGGTTGAGTGCTGGCTCATCAGGAACCGTGAGAGTTTGTGGTGCCAGTCATCTCTGCCAAACCTAGCGAGGGCCTCTTTGGTGGTCCTGACGGCCCTTTCAGCCAACCCATTACTCGCAGGGTGAAATGGGGCTGTTAAAATGTGGCGAATGCCTAGGTTGGCTGCAAAACGGCTGAATTCTAC
>NW_020769336.1:1600158-1616797 GCF_900518735.1 Pseudonaja textilis
AGTGAGTGGACCTGAGTGAGAACTCCATGAGTCCTCAGGACATAACAGGTATGTCCCCTTTCCAAAAGATCATCCTTGGACTTGACCGTGTTAGTTTGTCTGGTCTCCTTTCCTTTTGGAGGAATGTTTTTGAGAGGGTGGTAAGCACTCACTTTTAGAGGACCTGGATAAAGCAGATTATCCAGACCCCCTTTCAGTCAGGATTCAGGCCAGGTTGCAGCACTGAGACAGCATTAGTCATGTCAGGCGATGACCAGTAGAGGACTTGGGATGGGATGTCTTATTACATTCATCCATCTCTCCCGGATCTCTTGATAACTTTCAACACTATCAACATGGTATCCTTCGATGAGAGAGAGAGAGGGAGAAAGAAAAAAATAGATAAGAGAGAGAGAGAGAGAGAGAGAGAGAGAGAGAGAGAGATGAGATGAGAAAGAGAGGGAGAAAAAGAGAAAGAGACACACACACACAGAGATATCTGTTTAAAAGAAAATAGAAAAATGGCTCTTTGAGTGTTTAAGGTTGCAGATCCCTGGGTTAGGCAAACACCATAATTGTTAAGTGAACCTTGTGGTTGTTAAGTGAACACTGTGGTTAAACAAGTCTATTTTCTCCAATGGTCATTTTTAATCGGAAACCAGAAGGAATTGTTGGAAACTGGCAAAAAACATAGAAAACCTCAGTCACATGACTGTGTGGGATGTTGTAACTATGTGTGTGTGTGTTTATATGTGTGTGCATTGCTGTCAAAACTTCAAAAACAGGTCAAGTAGCTCTGGGAAGGTCAGTCATAAATTAGGATAGTTGCTAAGCGAGGACCACTTGTATTTGGTTTGCTAGTCAATGGCCACCTGACCACGCCCATTCTAGTCACATGACCACCTAGCCATGACTAGTCACATGGGCACCAAGCCACACCCACCCAGTCATATGACCACCAAGGCACACCCACTCAGTCACATGACCATGAAGCTACACCCACAAATTAGGCCATGGCCACAGAATGAGTTGTTAAGAAATTTGAATCCCACCCCTGCCCCTCCCCCAATCTGCTTGTTTTTATCATCTAGAAGAGAGCTATCACTATGTGAATAGAAAGAATTCCGTGACTTGCATGCTCTCCTACGTGGTTTAACATTTCACCATGCTAGTACAGTTATATCACCATTCAGCTGGAAAAGAGAAATAAATAGCTAATTGTAATGTGCTTATTGGCTCATGGTAATGCCAGCTTTTTTTCTTGCAGCAATATTTTACTGTCCCAATTGTCCTTCAGTCTCCTCTTCTTTCTACTCGATCTGCTTGTTTTCATTTTTTTTCCTAATGACTGCATTTCTGTCACCCATGTAATTGTACATCAGCAGGAATGGAAGAAGGAGCGTTCAATTTGCATTTTAAGTTAATGCAAAATTCTGCATCTCACACATCCCAAACCCTTTTAGCAAACAGAAATTCAACTTGTATTGCATATACTTTGGTGACCGTTTCTGGTCTTTTCTTCTTTCTTGGTGACCAGCAATTGTAGACATTATATATATCTTCTGGTTGTTCTTTGCCTTCCTTTATTTCTTCAATGTAATGTAAAGCAGTGGTTGCCAACCAGTGGGCCAGGGACCACTGGTGGTCCACAAGAAAATTTTGGTGGTCCCCAGAGAAATGTCACCCCCAAAGCACTCCTCCCAAAGCAATGCTTCTTTCTGCTTCTTTCTTCTTCTGCATTTAGCTGCACACAAGGAAAGCAGCAAAAGTCTGTCTTTCTCTCCCCAAACTCCACCAGAAATGAGTCTTTGGGACTCTGCAAGGCATCCTGCTCCAAGAGGGTGTGCTGGCAAAGACTTGTTTCTGATGGAGTTTGGGGGACAGAAAGAAAGACTTCTGCTGCTTCTGTTGCTTTTCTTGCATGAAGCCAAAGGTCTCTCTCTCTCTCTCTCTCTCCCCCTGAGAACAGAGCTGGAGACCGTATCCTGTGATCCCAAATAAAGAATAATTGATCGGTAGGAAAAAGGGTAGGAAATTGGTAGGAAAAAAAGTCTTTCCTGCAGACTTTTTTGGGGATTTTCCCAGGGTGTCTCATCCATGGGATTTTAAATTATGAGTTTGGTGGTCCCTGAGCACCAAAAGGTTGGTGACCCTTGATGTAGAGAGACCAACACTACTAAAAGTATGGCTAGAAAAATGGGAAAGGGGGCAGTTTTTTCTATGTAAACTTGACATGCGTAATGTATTGGACACAATTTATCACATTGCTTGATTTATCATATTTAGACTTTCATTTCTAAGAGGCCATAGGCAGCACATTCTCCTCCAATTTTATTCTTACAAAAACTATCCTGAGAAGTTGATTGGGATGAGAGACAGCTGTTGACTCAGAATCAGCCATCTATGCATCCATGTCCATTGTGCCTTCTTGGGTACGAAAAGTGAAGATGACAGCCACAATTGTACCACTGAAGCTCTGTTCCTTTTTTATGTGCTTTGTGCATGTGATGAACATTAAAAAAGGAGGGCGGCACTAGTCACTTGGCTGCAATTGCCATCTTGATTATTTTTATTCTTTCTTCAGCTTCTCTGCTGAATCTGGAATTGAATTACTGCTGTATCACATTCATTATTATAATGAAATTATAATCTGAGATAATCAGACCTTGTTAAATAGCTTGTTACCTTTTCGTTTAAAAGTGCGCTCTCTCTCTCTCTTCCTATTCATAGATTCATACATTTCATTCATTTCTCCCCTCCCCCTCCTATTGATGTGTTCTTTTTATTATAAGTTCTTTTATGCCACTTCAAATGGAAATCTAAGTGATTGGCCCAAGATCACTCAGCTGGTTTCAAGCCTAAAATGGAACTAAAACTCATACTCTCCCAGTTTCTAGCCTGTAGAAACTGATATGTACCCACTACACCAAAACTGGATGTCACAGTATATTATCATAACATCCAAAATAGAAAACACAATTGTTGCCATTCCCCTCCTCTTAGTTACTGAATTCTACTGAGCCGCACATTCACATAAAGATAATATTTGGAGCTCTGAGTTCTTCATTAGTATACAAGGGTAAATGCAAGGGGAGATTGTCAAAAGTAGCAATAAAAATAGATGAATTAATTCATTTCCTGGACTGAGAGAATTAGTTCTTGTTGCTTTACCGTTAAAAACTAAACTATACATACTGTTTGAAATAATTATTCTCTGACTTCCTTTTGCAGGAAAATAAAAAGGGAAAACTCTATGGCTGAAAATAGAAAGCATAATGTTAATTTCATAACTTTTTTTAAAAAAGAAGCTTGTATTTTGTGTTTATTTGTTGCCAAGCCTTTAAATTAACCTGAATTACTTTTAAAGGAAGTTTTGCAATTCTAAAGTTCTTTGTTGTCTCCCTAACCAATACCAAGAATTAAAATAAATTTCAGTATTGATTCTGCTGAAATATATATATGGTTCTTTTAGTAATTCATGGTGAGGCAAATACTAGCTAGAACAAGGTCAAGCTGGTGTTTATCTTACCTTCAGCAAGGATGAAGAGGCGTTATGCTTACTTTTCCAATTTTTCTTATTCATTGCCTATCATTCTTTAAGTTTTAAACATTCCATTGTTCTTACAGCAATACTCTGCTATTTCAAGAGTAGATATTTCTCTATTTTCTTTCTTCCTATTTCTTTCTGTTCTTGGAATGATTACATGACTACATAAGGTGAGGGAGCATTTATCTCCACAGGAGAACATGTAGGCCTGAAAATATTGGTGAATTTGGTCTAAAACCAATGGTGGACAATAAAAGGTGATTTCCCTCCTTCCTCCATGAATCCAATTATGAAAACATAAACCTCTAATTTTCAAGCAGAAAAGAACAAGTTATATTTGCATCAGAAAAGCCACAATCACACATGTATAAAGAGATAGAATTGCACAGGCACAAAAATAACTCTAAAGAACCCTATTCAACGCAGCAGGGTAGATTTCCATACGTCCTTCAAGGAAGTTTGTCTCATGTTAGCAGTTTGTATATGAGGAACTGAGCAATCTCCTTAAAAAGTATAGTGTACTTCAAAGGCCCAGCACACACTTTAAAAATCTAATTTCCTCCCACCCTTGCCAATCTCCAAAAGAAACAACTATATCTTGTACAATGGTTTTCTTCATTCACTTTCTCAAGGTTGCATAATTCTTCAGTTGGACGTCCTTCCTCCTACCCCATTTGAACCCGCTCTGCTTCTCTTCTCTTATTATTCTGTGAGCCTTGAGCTTCTCCCAGGTAGTTTCCAGGTTGGTGTAATGTACCAGCCTCTTTCTTTCTTCGTGTATTGGCTGAACTATCAGATAAATACACTTCCCCCTCATCTCATTAATTTGCCTTTTCCTGGCCTGTTTCCTTCCCTTTTTCAGAGCTGGTGATCTCAGACTAAATTTCTGCTCCTCTCTGTATGCTAAAAGGTCTCTCTCCTTCTTTCTCCCTCCCTCCCTCCCTACCGCCTTCTCCGCTTTATGCTTTAGGGAAGACACTTCTGTTCTAGAGGACCCAATTATTTTATTTCCCGATTGACTCCATTTTGTTTTCCAGAAATATTCATTGCTTCCTTTAATTTATATACTTCAGTATCTTCAAGGATGCCATTCCTTCTGCTTTTGACTTGTTCAAGAAATAGGTATGTACAACTAGATTCTCAGCTCCCAACTTAACTGCCTTAACTTGGCAAATTTCCTGTTAGTTTCTAGAAGATCTAAAGTTCTTTTTTTCACCAACTGGCATGCAGGCTTATCTGAAGTTCACTTTCTTCAGCTTCATCCTCTGAGAAAGACCTACTGTGGCCAAAGATTTTATTTCTGGGCTTCCCACATCTGTCAACGCAACCCATTAAGTTTCAATTTTCCAGACTTAGTGTGAAATCAGAATCCAGTTTCTGATTCTAGCTGGACTGTTTTCCAAAGCACTAATTTGGGATTCCAAAGGGGAACAATGGCTCTAGTATACTTTTCTAATGGCATTTTAGAAATATCATCTTTTACTTGCTATCTGAAATGCAATGGATTCTTTAACTGCCCACATTTCTCCAGGAATTCTCTTTTGAGCATTTTTTCACAGATAAACAATTATTACTCCAGGCACATTTTTGGCAGCTTGGCTCAGTCCAGGTGTGAAAACACAGTAATACTTTAAAAAAAAACCATGCAAATGCACGTGGGACTTTTTTCTTTATCTGGAAAACTCTGTAATGTGCTTTTTATTTCATGCATTAGATAACTTTCTTTTATCCAAACTAACACCTTTTATCGTGATTTTGAACAGTATATATGTTCTTTCAAATGTACACTTTGCAGAACCTGACTTTTTTATCTTTCTAAAACATTAAAATAATGCCTGCTATTATGCTAGCAGTTGCTTTGATTAAGTACTTTTTATACAAATCTCCACCTGACAAAGCCCGGGACTACTGCTTTTTAAAGTTCTCATTCCAAAGAGAATATAGGTAAATGAATACCCTGTTTCAATATTAATATTGAATTGCTTCCTTTTTTAAAAAAAAAATCTGTACATAGATGCAACAGAGAATAGAATGGGTTTAATATAACCATTATTTGCAGACGATTGCAGTTGTCATTTCTCAAATAATCTAAGTTAGAAAAGATTGTCACAAATTACTGGGTAAATTCTAGGCAAGCTGAAAACAAAGCAGAGAAAGAAAACATCCCTGAAAAATAATCACATAACCCTGCAGTCTCTAACTATAAACTGATAGAGAATTGTTATCATTTAAAATGAAATTATATGCCTACGGTTAATTTATGGAGAGCCCTTCTCTCTAGTTATTATTTCTTTTTTCTCTTTTCATGATCTTAGAGGTAAGGAAGAGAAATGACATGGATAAAGTTAACTTTGACTGGATGATAATTAGACAGCATTCTGTAAAAATATAAGCAAAATAGAGAAGTGAAAACATTTTATACTTTACTGTAGCTACTGCATTCTTTTTGCAAATGGGATTGACAATCCCTGAAACATATAATCCCCCATGCCTGACCCACTTGGGCAACTATATTAAACCTTATACACTATATAAAATATCTACTTTATATGTTTCTTAGGTAAATAAGATTCATTACTTTGTGACTGGCTTCATACAAGAAAAAAACCACCAAACGCGAGTGCAAGATGAAGTATTTCCCAAGTATTCAAATGAAATTATTTATCATGGTCTTTGATGAGCCTTTGTTTCCTAAGTGTTTCTTCCCTTATATTTCTGCTGATGATGCCTTCATAGAATCATAGAATTGCAGAGTTGCACGGGTATAGGTGATCTAATAAGTCTAATTTCCTGCTCAGTGCAGAAATCCCAAAGTGACTCCTGCCTTTCTTTGCTTGAATTTATTTGGTGAATGGCAGCCTACTACCTCTTTAACTCATTAGTTTTACACCAAGTTATTTTTATAATTATAAATGTTTCCTGATATTCGACTGGACTCTTCCCTCATCTCATTGAAAGACATTATTCTGCACCCAAGAATGATAAAGAATAGAGCTTCTACTATTCTTTTGCAAGTCTTTCCTAAATCTTCTTGTTCTTTAGGTAAGAATAATGAGATCAGACAAGAATATGGAGCAGGACTTCTAGAATTTGTACCAATTTTTTCATGAACAGTGGCCACAGAAAGTCCTTACATTTTCCTCTGTAGAACTGAGTAGCTTGTTGTATCTCCATGTGTGAGTTTCTGTTCTCCCCACATGTTGTGCTTGTGTCTGTTGGTGTGTGTTATGTCTTTAGGACTGGTTGGAGTCCCCAACCAGGTCCGCTGTTTGAGCGGGAGCACCAGCAGCTCCCATTGGTTGGCTCCGTTTGACAGTCGGCTATAAAAGCCGGCTGTCGAGCAGAGCCAGCCGTTGTTCGCTTGCAGTCTGCCTTGTTAGCTGGCAGACGCGACAACCCTTTATTCCCTGAATAAAGACTGTTACTTGTATGCTCTGGTCTAAGCCTCATCTGTTCCATCGCTCCACAACACTGGCGACGAAGGTGGGATGTGACCGCAGGCTAGCCAGAAGCACTCGCATTCAAAAGAGCTGAAATCGCTCTAGCGAAGCCACGGCGCTGAACCGCAGCCACCTCGCTTACAGAGAGCTCAAGCTCAAACTGCTGCGATATGAGCTGAAAGTCACGGCGCTGAAGCCTCAGCCGCCCACGCTCACAGAAGAGCGCAAAATTCAAACCGCTGCCGTTTGAATTTAGTCACTCAAGCGAAGTACGGCACTGTAGCCACAGTCGCCGACGCTCCCCAGAGAGCGCGAAATCCAAACTGCTGTCACTAAGCTGAAGTCAGTTACGGCGCTGTTAGCTGCAGCCGCCAACGAGCGCAGAGAGCACGAAATACAGACTGCCCTTACAAGAGCCGAAGTCACTGAGCGAGTCTAGGGTGCTGTAGCCGCAGCCGCCAGCTCTCACGATAAGCGCAAGCCCTAGGGGCACGACCACCCAGAGAGATAGTTCAGTCTGCCAACGACACCGAGGGTCCCAAGATGAACGCCAATCCGGCATTTCAACCATTCAAACCCAACGAGGAGACGTGGGACTCCTACAAGAATCGCTTCATTACATCGATGCCATTGGTTCAGCTGACGCCGCGGAGCATAGGAAGAAATCGTACTTCCTTAGCTACTGCGGGGCTGCAGTCTTCGACACTACCATGGCACTTTTCGCACCACGTGACATCAGAAGCGTTCCGTGGAATGAACTACAAGAAACACTTTCAAACCACTACTCCCCTAAACCTTCCCAGATTGCAAGACGCTACGCGTTCAGGATGAGGAAGCAAGCCGAGGGGGAGTCCATCAACCAGTACATGGCCGCTCTGAGGACAGCAGCTCTACAATGCAAATTTAAGAATTATTTAGACGACATGCTTCTCAACCAACTCGTCTGTGGGGTAAGAGATCTGAGGCTCCAAAGACGTCTACTGGGCAGGAAAGATTTAAATCTTTCCCAAGCAGTAGATGAAGCCCTAGCTGCTGAACTCTCCACCCAGTCAGCAGCTGAGATTCAGGGCACCACACCCAAGCCTGGTACTTCCACCGTCCACTCGGAAGAGGTGATGACCGAAGCTGACCCCACAGAATTTTCAGACATCCATCGCCCCAAGCAGTTGAAACAACCACAGGTAGGAGCGAGGCAGAGAAACAGCAGTGGCCCACAACAGATCCCTTTGTGCCTAACCTACGGAGGTGCCCACTCCCGGGCATCTTGCAGGTTCAGAAACGCCAGCTGCCTAAACTGCCACAAGAAAGGTCACCTTGCAAGAGTCTGCCAGGCAGCACGCGCTCTTCCTCAGAAACTTTCTTCATCTCCCGGCCTCCAAAGGCAAGTAGAAGACTGTTATACTTGCTACCACGCTAACCACACTTCCCAAACACCAAATAAAATTAAACTTTCTGTTTCCCTAGAAGGTAAACCTTGCAGCATGGAGGTAGACACGGGCTCAGCACTCTCAATCATCTCCTGGGATACGCTGAAGAAGATTCAACCCAGACTGACCCAGAAGCAGCTACAAAAGTGCCACCTCACCCTGAGAGACTACCAAGGCAAGAACATCCCTGTCCTCGGGAAAGGCAAGTTCCTTGTTAAATTCCGAACCTTCAAAGGCCATTTGCCTTTAGTGGTGGTTAATGGTGCCCTCCCTAGTCTTTTGGGGTTAGATTGGTTCCCCTCTCTTGGCCTTAGTGTAACAGGGATTCATGCTGTCTCAACTTCGGATGTAGACACATTATTCTCAGACTATTCCGACGTCTTTAGCAGCGAGCTGGGTTGCTATAATGGCACACCCATCTCTTTCTCCGTAGACCCCCAGGCAGTTCCTGTCCACCTAAAATCTCGCAGAGTACCTTTCGCTATCCGCCCCAAATTGGACGCGGAACTAGACAAACTTCTCAAACAAGGGGTAATAGAACCCACAGATTTCGCCAAATGGGAGACCCCCATAGTCACCCCACTAAAAAAGGATGGTAGTCTGAGAATTTGTGCAGACTATAAGACGACCCTCAACCGTTATCTTCAGGTTAGCGCATATCCTGTTCCAGTCATCCAGCACCTGTTGCACACATTCGAACCCGGCACCATTTTTGCCAAGCTAGACATGTCACAGGCATACCAGCAGTTCCCTGTCGACAGCCACACAGCAGATTTACAAACCATAGTAACACATAGAGGGGCATTCAGGTGTAAACATCTCCAATTTGGCGTTAGCGTAGCCCCAGGTATTTTTCAGTCACTAATGGAGAGAATTCTCCAAGGTCTTCCAGGAGTAGTTCCCTATTTTGACGATATTTTGGTCTCAGCTATGGATAGGCCCCAACTCCTCCAGAGGGTCAGGGCAGTATTAGAGAAGTTTAGACAGCATGGTCTCAAGCTCAAACGGGAGAAGTGCACCATCGCCACTAGACAGGTGGACTTTCTAGGATATAGGTTAGATGCCTCAGGCATCCACCCAGTGGAGTCAAAAGTAAAAGCCATCCACGAGGCACCCACACCTACCAACAAAACGGAGCTACAAGCCTTCCTGGGGTTATTAAATTTCTACACTTCGTTCCTACCCCACAAAGCATCAGTCGCTGAACCTTTGCACAGGTTATTAGATAAAGACACTCCGTGGCACTGGGGACCCATAGAATCCCATGCATTTAAAGCAGTCAAATCTCTACTCACCTCAGAAGCCGTTTTAATGCAGTTCGACCAACGCCTTCCCTTGGTCCTAGCCACTGACGCATCCCCTTTTGGGATAGGAGCTGTCCTAAGTCACAGACTCCCCAATGGCTCCGAGGCACCAATTGCCTTTTTCTCCATGACTTTCTCCATGACTGAAAGAAACTACAGCCAGATTGATAAGGAGGCCCTGGCTGCAGTAGTGGCAGTTAAAAAATTCCACGAATTTCTCTTCGGCCACCATTTCGAACTCATTACTGATCACAAGCCGCTTTTGGGACTTTTATCGGGGGACAGGCAAACTCCACAGGTACTGTCCCCCAGGATGACAAGATGGACCTTGTTCCTGGCGGCCTACTCGTTCAAATTGGTCTATCGCCCAGGTAAGACTTTAAGCCACGCAGATGCTCTCAGCCGCTGCCCCTTGCCGACCCCAGTCGAGGACCCCACTCCGGTGCACGCAATCTTCGAAGTCAACGAACTCAAGCTGCCAGTGACTGCAGATGACATTGCAGCACACTCCAAAAAAGATAAAATACTCGCCCAGGTTCTGGACTGGGTGGGGAGGGGGTGGCCGGAAACAAAGTGTTCAGTTGACTTTACCCCATTTAAAACACGTCAACAGGAATTATCAAAACTCCAGGGATGCCTGCTGTGGGGTACCAGAGTCGTCATCCCAACCACTCTTCGCGTGCCCATATTGAAGGTGCTGCACGAGGGTCATCCGGGCATCATGCGAATGAAGGCATTGGCTCGCAGTTACGTATGGTGGCCCGGGATGGACGATCAGATTGCCAAGTGGGTAAGCTCTTGCCAACCCTGTCAAGAGTCCAGGGCAGCCCCACCAGCCGCCGCACCCACCAAGTGGGAGAGCGCCAATGCCCCATGGTCGCGGTTCCACATCGACCTGGCCGGGCCTGTGCATGGCAAAACGTTCTTAGTGGTTGTGGACTCTTATTCTAAGTGGATAGATGTGGCCTTACTTCCCACAACCACCACACAGGCAGTTGTTAAAGCCCTGACCCGGCTTTTCGTAACTCATGGGCTCCCGGACACGCTGGTCTCTGACAATGGCCCACAGTTCACATCCTGTGAATTTAGTATGTATGTCGCGAATCTGGGCATCAGACATGTCCTCACGGCCCCTTTTCACCCTGCTAGCAATGGGATGGCGGAGAGAGCTGACAGGTCAGCTAAGGAGGCACTGGCCAGATTCGGTCAGGAAAACTGGCATTCCAAGTTGTCTCGTTTTCTCCTCAGCCAGCATACAACACCATGCACAAGCACTAATAAATCCCCGGCTGAACTTTTAATGGAGAGACGCTTAAGGACTACCCTAGACAGACTGCACCCCCATTACTGTCCTGACACCCCGTTAGGGTCTGACAGCCAGGTCAGAGACTTTGCCTTGCAGGACTCAGTTTTTGCAAGGAACTACGCAGGGGATCCGTTGTGGGTGCCAGGGCAGATCGTGGCCGTCACGGGTCCAAGATCCTATCAGGTCCAATTGGAGGATGGTCGCGTGTGGCGGAGACACCTGGACCAACTAAGGAGGAGGCGGAACAGTCTGACCAACGCTGAACTGAATCCACTGGCCAGCCCTCGAGTTCCCATCCAAGTTCCAGAAGGAAGCTCCCTGAGGGATCAGACATTCCCAATCGAACAGAGTGAGCCTAGAGTGGATCCGGACTGCCAACCCGAATCTCCACCTCGTCCACCCAGCAGGATCACCAGTCATCCGGACCGAGACGGTTTTCTGAGCCAGCCCGAACGAGGGGAGTCATCCCATTCCCAAGATCCCACGCCAAGCCAAGTTGATACCCCGGCGACCTCGGAGCCTTGTTCCATGGACTCGATGCCCACCAGCAGTTTCCCTGAACCACGACGTTCCGGTCGCCAGCGCAATCCACCCACGTATCTCAAAGACTATGCATGTTCCCAGCTAGGGGGGGAGGAGTGTTATGTCTTTAGGACTGGTTGGAGTCCCCAACCAGGTCTGCTGTTTGAGCGGGAGCACCAGCAGCTCCCATTGGTTGGCTCCGTTTGACAGTCGGCTATAAAAGCCGGCTGTCGAGCAGAGCCAGCCGTTGTTCGCTTGCAGTCTGCCTTGTTAGCTGGCAGACGCGACAACCCTTTATTCCCTGAATAAAGACTGTTACTTGTATGCTCTGGTCTAAGCCTCATCTGTTCCATCGCTCCACAACAGTGTGCATGTGTGCATTGAGAAGCATAGGCTTAGCTGCATACCCATACAGTCAGTCTTAAACTCATTTATATAACTTGTTCCCAAAATTTTGTTGGGCTGGACAAAATAAAATTAATAATGCTTAATTAATTCCAAAGCTTTGCACAGCTCCATCGATTACTCCTTCCCCTTCTCTCCTCTCCTGCCACTTTTAATACCCTCTTCTCCTTTCCTTCTTTCCCCTTCTGTTGTTTCAACTGAAAGGAGAGAAGGGGATTTGTGTATATGTATACTTACATGTTTCTCTTTATATAGTACAGAAAATACGTTTCGGCAGAATCTCATCTGCCATCATCAGGCTTCTGTATAGTGTTCATCTGTGAGTCAGACTTTTACAGTGGTTTCAGATTTAAATTTGGGGCAGCCTATTGCTGTGCCAGAATGGTTTTTTCTTCATCCTGATTGGTTGGGAGTCTTGGTCTGTGTTTATTGGTCTTGGAGTTTGCTGTGTTCTGCTTGATTGGTGTTTCTAATATCTTCTGTCTGGTTTTTGGCTCTTTTTGTATCTTGATTGGCTGGCAACATTGTGTTACTTTATTGGAGGCCTTTAGTGCAGCTTGGCTCCGGGTAAATGGACAGCTATCATTAGTTAGGAAGCTAGGTTTCATCTGGGTGCCTGGTTGGGGTGTGTTTGAGCTGGAGATATCAGGGGGGATCTCTTTGTGCCCAGGTGTTTGCCTGGCTTGTGGTGTGGAGATTTTTTTGTTTGTGAGTGCAGGCTTCCAAATGATTGGCAGTCTGGTGGAATCATCTCTTCTCTTCATGCTTTCTGGTCTTTTTTCAATCTCTATGGCTTCTCTGATGATTCTGTGGCTGAGGTTTTCTATAGTGGCTAGGGTTTTGATGCCATTGAAGTTGATGCTATGACCTGTGGCTTCCATGTGTTGGACTAGTGAGGAAGTGTGTTCCAGCTTTTTGACTGCATTTTTGTGTTCGTCCAGGTGGGTATTTATTCTTCTATTGGTCTGTCCAATGTATGTGGCCGGGCATGATGCACAGGGGACTTCGTATATGCCTTGGTTTTCTAGGTCAATTTTATCTTTGGGGTTTCTAAGGATGGCTGCTATTTTTCTGTCTGTTTTGAAGGCAGTCTTGATGTAATGCCTGTGTAGTATCTTACTAATTTTGTCTGTAGTACTTCTTATGTAGGGCAGGACAGCTGTTCCATAGGTCTGTTCATCTTCTGGGTCTCTATTAGGTCTCAGTGTGTTTTTGTGGATCAAGCCGGTGATTTTGCTTTTGTGAAAGCCATTGGCTGTCAGTACTTTAGTCAGGGTGCATAGTTCAGTCTTAATGTGCGTCTTGTCTGCCAGGTGTTTGGTTCTAGTAATTAGTGTTTTAGCCATGGAGTTTATCTGTGCTGGGTGGTGGTGGGATTGGGCGTTGAGGTAGCGGTTAGTGTGTGTTTTCTTCTGGTATACGGTGTGTCCTAGTGTGCCATTTGTTTTTTTGTAGATTAGTACATCTAGGAATGGTAGTTGTTTGTTTGTTTCCGTTTCCATGGTGAACTTGATTTTGTGGTGTGTGCTGTTTAGGTGTGTTAGGAAATGGTTTAGGTTTTCTTTTCCATGGGGCTAAATCACAAATGTGTCATCGATGTATCTTAACCATAGTTTGGGTTTGTGGGTGGCATTAGCTAGGGCTCTGGATTCAAATTCTTCCATGAACAGGTTTGCAATGACGGGTGACAGTGGTGATCCCATAGGGGCTCCTTCAATTTGCTTGTATCTTTGTCCTTTGTATATAAAATATGTGTTGGATAAGTAATGTTCTGCTAGTTGGTATATAAATATAGTGTGTGTATATACGTGTGTGTGCACACATGCACATATTTCTGTATATTTGTATCTATCCACATCTACATATGCTAATAAATAACTACTTGCAGCATAGCTTTTGGCAATTACCCTTATATATTCTATATAGAATGCGTACTTTATATAGTGTAAAGTAGGCACTGCATACAGTGGGGAGATTCATTTTTTTTTACTACTGGTTGTATGGGTGTGGCTTGGTGGGCATGGCAGCAGAAGGATAATGTAAAATCACTAAAATTTGCCGGTTCTCCAAACTACTCAAAATTTCTGCTACTGGTTCTCCAGAACTGGTCAGAACCTGCTGAATATCACCTCTGACTGCATAGAATTTTGTCTATCTATATTTTTGTCTATCTAATATTTTTGTCTATCTATTACTTCTTTGCAACGTATGTGTCATCTTAAATTCAGAATTCTTTTCCTTTTGGTGGATATTGTAACTTGTTGACTGAACAGACCAATTTGAGAACATTTATCCTTTTGTGGAATAATATTTATGTGTAAAATGTCCATCAGTGAATGTGACACAGTTCTTGAAGGCCTTCACATTTTATGCTTTTTAAAATGCCATCAGCCTGGCCAAATCCAGATCTATCACAACTATAAGAGAAAAAAACCACTTTGTGGCAAATGCTTCTCATGCTGCAGCTATCTTGTTATAGCTATAAGTGACATTACACGCCAAACAGCTTGTGCAACTTCAGAAGCATGTGGTGTGTCCAAATGTATACAGACAGTTGTAGCATAGATGAAGGACATTCAACGTTGACAGGCCACATTGTTGCCTAACGTTCTTTGTTGGCACTTCAGTCCATGTTTTGAAAGGCAGTCACAGCCGATAGTACATTGACCTTTCAGTGTAGTAAATTTTAATTGATCTCTCCCAGCTGTGGCTTCAATAACAAGCTTGGAAAGAAAGGGAGCAGCACTCCAAGCAGGTCAAAACAATGGGATATTTGAAAAGATAAATCATTCTCCACATTCATCGTGATTGTCTGTAACAGCAGTTGCCGAACATAGCAAAACTTGGAAAGGGAAGGATTCAGAGTAGGAATGGATTTATTCCAATGAGCATTAATGACTATAATGAGAACAGACAGCTCTATGCATACCAATCCCTTTCTTTCCAAAATTCAGTGCACTTGTGGTCCATCTCAAGATTACATTCTTGAGATGAAAATATAAGAATTACCCATCTTTCAGTAGTAGTACAGAACTCTGGTTTGTTGCTGAGCTCTTGAAATGAACCATCATAGATGTCAATTTTGATTCAACAAAACATATCCCCTCTGTTCTTTTTATCATCTCTGAACAGGGGTGTGATTCTACAGGTTCGCACCAATTCACTAGAACTGGTTGTTAACATTCTAAGCAGTTCGGAGAACTGGTTGTTAGAAGAAATTACTGGCCTAATCCTGTAAGGAAGGCAGGAAGGAAACGTTCTGGTGTTGCTTACAGAAACTGCCTCTCTGTTAACCCTTATTAAATTCTTGGCAGGACTAGACTTCCTGTTTCAGGAACTTATCTGGAGTTTTTTTTCCCTCCTTTGCTGGTACTTTGCTTGTGTGCAGTGACCATTCAAAGTTACAATGGAACTGAAAAAAGTGACTTATGATCCTTTTTCATGCTTACCACTGTTGCAGCATCCCCAAAGTCATGAGAGGTCAGGCGAGGAGATGCGTGCCTTGATGTGAATGATATTGAGTTGGCCAGCCAATAACAAGACCACCAAACCATGTCTACCCAGTCACATGACCACCAAGCCATGCCCACCACCTAACCATGCCCACAGAACCAGTTGTTAAAAATTTTGAATCCCACCCCATCTCTAAGCCAGGAGTAAGGTAGATGAATAATAGAAAGAGATAGGGAAATGATCCCTGTATTTTTACATTTAGCCAAGTGAAATGTAAACATCAAAGTGAATTTGGGAAATTGTTCCTGAAATCCTTTCCTGAAAAGATTTTCTGATTTCCATTTTAAGTTACAAGTGATCAATTTAGTCTAAAAAGTTTTAGTCAGCCCAGCAAAACCTGAAAAGAGTTTTGGTATCTCTGAAACTTTGGAACATCATCTCTCATGATCTATGTTTTGGTATTTTAATTCTTGTTAAATTTACTTCATTTAGTTTTCCTTTCATCCATCCATCCATCCAACCAACCACCTACCTACCTACCTACCTACCTACCTATTATCTATCTACCATCTGGTATCATCTAACTCAACAGTGCAATGAAGATTTTAATCTTAAGTACTTACTTTAAGACTGAAATCTTTATTATATAACAAATACTTTGATATGAGTCTAACTCTGAAAAAACTGAACAATTCTAATGAGTTGAAATAGAACAAATAAATTAAAAATAAAAAGCTCAGGAAAGAAAAAAAACTGTAAATGCAATAAAGAAGGAGGGAAAAAAGAACAAAATCAGAAAAAGAATCTTTCAACTTTCTTTGATGTAGATATAGGTAAAATACATCAAACTCTTAGTTTAAAATTAACATTATTTACATTATTTCCATTATTCCATGCAATTCTAATAATCAAATCCCCAAATAAGAATTTCCTTTCTTTCAGTTCCTTGCAAAGTCTGCAAGAATGGTTTCAAAGTAGAAATAAATAAATAAAATTTCTGTTTGGAAATCTATGAAATAAAAATTTTTTTTTCAATTGTCAGCTTCATCATCCCTGTCAGTTTTATAAACTTCATCGTCCATTCTTCCATAGTATTTATAACTCCTTCCACCCTTGAGCATATAAATGTTGCTAATATTGTTTCTAATTTTGATATCCTAAAATGTAATTAATATTTTAAAATATATTTTTAAAGGATTAAAAATATCTTTCTTCTTCTTCTTCTTCTTCTTCTTCTTCTTCTTCTTCTTCTTCTT
>NW_020769336.1:1625324-1712137 GCF_900518735.1 Pseudonaja textilis
TTATTATTATTATTATTATTATTATTATTATTATTATTATTATTATTATTATTCAGAAGAGGAGGCAGCAGCAGTGCTTCCTCTTTTCCTTTCTTTTCCCTGGCATCCCCAGTGAAAACTCCAAGGCTCTTTTATATGAAACAATACCTCCATCAGAACAACTGTTGCAATGAATCAGTGTCTACAATCATCACTGAGGTTTTGAATACATGTTGTCCTTGACACATGACCACTTGTTTAACTACCACTACAATGGACTTACGACCCAGTCTTTACATTTATGGCTGTCACAGCATCCTGATAGCCATGCAATCAAACTTTAGGTGTTTGGTAACTGGTGTGCATTTACAATAGTTGCAACATCCCATATCATGCAAATCACCATTTGCAACTGTAGTGATTCATTTAACAACCATAGTAAAAAGGTCATGAATTGGATGTGACTAACTTAACCAGCACCTTGCTTATCAACAGAAATTCTTGTCCCACTGGGATATAAGTTGAGGAATACCTGTATGTGTTCTTGGAATGATCTGCATTCTGGGGTGATTATGTTATTCATCATGATTTGGCTCAAACTGGGGCCCACAGTCTCAATGGAATAACAGGAAGATCCTAAGGCTATGCAAATATTCAGAGGGGAAATTCACCAAAATTGTAACAAAGCCTTTCTTTGCAGCTACTTCATAAAAAGCAAAGCATCATGACTCTTGGTTTTCTTCTGTTCTGCTTTGCAGCTCGTCCTAACCACAGCTTCTTCTTTAGCAGCATTCTCAAGAGCTGTTGGAAGACATACCACACAGCTACTCTGGTGGCGTTCATCAAAAATTTCAACCGTTCTTTAGCATTTTTTTTCCAATTAGTGATGGAGGTAAGCAATGTGTTCTTCAGTATCCCTTGACAAAGCATTGGCATTGTGGCCACTTGCATTCTCTAGCATGACCTTGTCAGAGCCAGAAGTCTTTCCCCAAAAGCACGACAGTAGATAAGTCTCTCTTAGCTATGGCAAGTGACATGCTGGAGATAAGAAGAACCTTTGAGGCAGCACAAATTGCTTTCTTGAAATAAATTGCATTGTTTATTTGCTTTGATAAAGGGAATCATCTTGATGCCATGTTGTGAGCCACTTCATGGAGGCAAATCTAAATTGGCTCAGACAGGCTTAGCAGATCCTACTTGATATATCCGAGGCAATGAATTTCATTGGTACTTGTAAGGGACAATAAGTCCCAGAAATGTTCTCTACAGTACATGAACTAATTACATAAGCTACGTGTAACACATTTCTTACTGAAGCTTTAAGAACTCTTTTTCCAACCCACAACCTTTCAAACTGATTTGAAATTTAATACAAAAGTAGCTGCCAATCCTATATTAGGTATGGTTGTCTGTTTTCTAACTATTCTAAGTGGGACCTGTACTGCAGTTTAAAGCCCTACTTGGTCACAAAATGTTAAAATATTATTTCTTACCCTACTCTATCACACAGGAAACTGTGACAATAAAATAGGTGATAAGGTCAGTGAACCTATTTAAGTATAAATGGAATAGATAACATCTCGGTTTGAAATATCTAATATAGCCTCCATTTATTTTCTACATCTTTTAAACAGTTACAACACTAACTCCCACCTCAGTTGTTGAGGATTGCAAATAGAACATGCAAGTACATATTTAAATAATAATCCTTCCAAGACATTTTTAGTGGCAGTCTTGAAAATGATTTTTATCATTTTTTTTAAGTCAAGAATTTTGAAAAAAGAAACTGATTTACTCTGCTAGGTTTTTGGAAGCTACTTTGGTTATGTATGCTTTAATATCTAAATGCTTTAGCTTAGCTTTTTCATGGTGATATCTTTTTAATACATTGGTTAGTTATCTCTGCAAATCTACAACAGCAAAGCATTTGATCAACTAGCAGGAAACATAATACAGAAAATAAGGTAAAGAATGAATAAGAAGGAAAAGTCTCATGAAAGTTGGTGATGTTTAATAATATTTTCTCTTAAAAGTTAGCAATGTTTAATAATATGTTGTTTGCTCAACTATTTTTTTTTAATTTTGACAGTGAACATTTTCAATAAATGAGCGCGAACAATATAATTTTTATCCTAGTCTTCCAGCTTGCTTTCAATTACCTTTTTATTGTTGCAAAATGTTTATTTTAGATTTGTTTTTATCATCTCTACTATCCCAGCCTAATGTTTTATGGGAAACATGTTGTCACTGAAATTTAGGGTTTTAGTGTCTCCAAACAGATTTCTAAAGCTTCTGTCTTTCAAATACTGTATACTGGACTCTAATTCCCATATTTATCAGGCAGTGTATGTAACAAGAATAGAAGATTACAGTCCAATAAATCTGAAAGACACCAGGTTAGCAATGTCTGTCCCAATACAATTGTTTATGGTCCATTCCTAGAGGCTTTCAAACAGAGTCTAGACAATCATTTATCTGAAATAGTATAGGGTTAGGGTTAGGGTTAGGAGGCTGGACTAGAAGATCTCCAAGGACCCTTCCAATTGTATTATTCTATGTTCTATGAACAAACAATTATTCCTTCATTGTGATTGGTTATCCTGGAGGTGAGCCTTTATTCAAGAATTGTGTTATTATGATTCTGTTACATTTTCTTTTTTTTAAAAGCAAATTTTATTAATTTTAAAGACAAACAAAACAAAACATCATTAGACATTAAAAGCATAAAACCTCTTTCCATTATAAATCTTTACAAGGCAGGTAAAACATTATTTTATATCACATACTTCTAATTTACCCCATTTCCGTGTAGACACATAAATTCCCTTTAACAAATTTCACATTATTTCTCTTTACTCTTATTCAATCACATTTCTTTTCTATATTTATCTGCTATTCAATCATCATATTTATATTTCCCTCTGGCTTGTTTACAATTGTTCTCATCTGGCATTCCTCTGAGATTTTATTAATTCTCAGTTAAACATACACATGCAAAACACCCCAGATTGCCTCTTTTTGTATGGACTTCAATTAAATTCATGCTCTTCTTATATACCATTACCTATCTTGTTTACCATTCTATATCTTCTATATAAATCCTCTCCACTTTTCCCTCTTCTTAATTCTGTTTTATATATTTCATCTTGCTTTAAGTCAATATTTTTATATCTTTTGTCCATTTTTTTCCATTTACATCTATCTCATTCCCAATATAAAAAAAGATAATTTCTCTTGAAAAACTAATCAGAGTATGATGCCTTTCTATCATTCCCCTAAATTGAAATTTAAAATAACACCTATATCCCAATCTGATTCTGCTTAGTACATTCTACTATTTCAAAAACAGATACTACAATAATAAATCTACAATAACATCAGCACATTAGCCCGTTAAACTCTATAATTAAACTAATATTTTAAACATTTCCTTTAATATTTTATTAAAACTTAAGATCAATCATTATTAAACATTTTAACATTGTACTTTAATATTTTAATCTTTTATTGAATATTATAAAATTCTAATTTTCTATTTTTAATACAAATACAAATACTACAATACTATCATGTGTACTTTGCAGAATCCCTTTTTTTTAAATCATACATTACCCTTTATCCCTAAAAATTTTTTTCTTTTTCCCATCTTGTTTTATACCATTATGACTTTTTTCCCCCTTTTCCCTTTCTTTCTTGGCCCACCTAGACTTTTTACCCACTCCTCTCTAAACCTCCGCCTTCTTGGCTTTCCCTCTCTGTTGTATTCTTCTTTCCTTTTGCTTTCTGGCATTATATTGTTTTTGCATCTTATTTTTCTCTTTGATGATATTTTTTTAAGTCTTAAATCCTTCCTTTTCCCTCCTCTCTTTCTCCTTTCTTTCTTAATCAAACTTTTTAGATCATTAAAAATGGCTTCTTCTTCCTCCGCTTCTTGCAGCTGTTGTTGAATTTGCTGACACATAGCAAGCGCCATTTCTAAAAAACAAAGGGCTTCTCCCATAGCGTCCTTGCCTTCTTTCCTTATTTTTACATATTGTTTTTTTAGTTCATCGAGAGATAGAGCCATTATAAACTTTTTCTTCTTCTTTTTCTTTATCCTCTTATTATTATTAAGCCAATCAAAATATTTCCACACTTAAAACAATTCCCCAAAGTCCCAAAGTCATCAAACAGTCTAGGCAAAGCACAAACTTCTTCTTTTTGCAGTTTCTCTTCCTGGGGTAATGTCAATTAGGGGAAAAAAAACCCAATCTGTATTTTAAATCTTTTTTGCAATTAGCTTCTAGTCTCTTAATCTTCAAGGCATCTCCTCCAACAAAGTCTTAATATAATTTTTTTTCCCCCAAGCCTCCCACTTCCCACTTGTAACAAAGGGCTTTAAATTTTTACCTTCTGTTAAAAAGCAGATTTTCCATGTCCATTTGTTAGTTCCATCAGGGAGGGAGAGTAACTTTCCCTTTCAGCACTTTCCTTCGCCGCTTTAAAAAACCTCCATTGGGAACATTGTAGCATCCAAAAAAGAATAGTGGTTTTCCAGGTATTAAATATGCCCTTAAAGTCCCGGTTCAGCCAAGAAAAACTTTCATTTTAAAACTTTCTCCTTCTTCCTCCTGCACATTCTTAAGCCAGTTGCCGGCTTCTTCGTGGCGGCCATTAAGACTGCCGCTCCACCACCTTGAGAAAAGGGGGTTATTGCCGGCTGGGGAGGGGGTCTGAGATACCTCTCAACCCCTGTCCGGATCCCCCCTATCTTCAGCTGCCCCAAGAGGGCAGCCTTATCCTCCAGATCCATCAGGATCGGAGGCACCAAGATGGCTAGCACAGCAGGAATCGTGGAGAGTCACGAAACCCTGCCGTCACCGAAGCCTGGCAAACCGGAAGTCCCCTCTGTTACATTTTCTTGAAGATGCCTTCGGGTAGCTAATATCCACCTATAGTCATTGACTACTGTATGGTATGAAATTGTTTAATTTTAAGGACTACTGATTTAATTTAATTTTATATTCCAATTTCAAGGCTGTCCAACTGTGCAATGACTCTTGGCAGCTTACAATGAATTTTTTTTAAAAAATAACATGTATCAAAGAAAAGAAGAGATGTCTGATTGGAAGACCAACTTATAACAGGAAAACCAAAAATACCTAAACCATTCTGATCGTAAGAGAATGTCATTTTACATGGTCCCTAAATTGGGTGCTATTGTACTATATTTCAGTAAAAGGCAATTTCATTGTAGATCTGCTTTTGTGATCTAAAATTCAGTGTGGAAGGTATAATTGTTTCAAATGTGTTCACAACTGAGGCTGCATATGAGGTGGTAGATGGGTAAATTGGTTTGTGAAGCACAGTACTTGTTTTCAATTTACAGTTAATTGGACTTCAGATACAGTACACAGATTCCAATTCCAGATATTTTGTCAGAGAGAGTAAGTCCTGAATTATGGTCTTCGCATAGTGTACATGAGAAATTAGAAAAATCTACCCAGCAACATACAGGACAATTAAGGGATTTTCTGGCAATTGAGTTGTGGCATCACACCTGTGATAAAGAAATGAGACAAGGTTTGGTCAACTTATTCATAATCAGATAGTTGGACCCACAGGTGGGGACAATAAGTTCCTGATCTGTTTAAATTCTATCTTCATCCATCTCAATATTGATTCTTAAGTGCCTATAAATTTATTTATTTATTCAATTTGTAGAGTCACCCATTTTATCAAGTGACTCTGAAAGGAGAATAAAATAAAAAAACCAATTGCAATAATACAAAAATTGAAAGACATAGTTGCTGAGAACAATAATAATTGCTAAATTCTGACGATGATCAGTTATAATCAAGATATTTGATTGTATTGCATTTTCACAGTCACCATTGTGTGTGATCTACCCTATGCACTCAGCCAATAGAATCTGATCTAGGCATTCAATTATTTTTCAGGATTTCTCTCCAAATGAATAGCCGCTTTTTTTGTGTTATCTCTGTACATGCATCACTGCTTCTATGATTGTTCTTGAAAAAAATGGGCCAAGGACAGGTAATAGATCATTAAAAGGTTGGCTGAAAACTGATATTATTTAAAATATATTAATTATTGTTCAAAGAAAAAGAGAACACAACAAAGGGAGAAAAGAAATAAAATAACCTAAAATCAATGGGTGGAAAAGGGGCCCACCAAGGTTGGATAGTTAGTGCTGACTATACTTGTTGATAAGAAATTATCCATAAAAGCAAACTCATCATTACTATCATTATAGCCATTGTCTATCCACTGTGGGATGAAGGCCTCTTCCAAATGTTTCCAACCAATGCAGTCCTGAGCTTTGCCAATTGAGCACAGAATAGTTGCTGATGTTGTTGATGTTGTGGTTTGCCGGCAGTCGGTGCAGCCGGCAGTGGAATCAGACAGTGGGGAAGAACGGGGACCAGTCAGGGAATCTGGAGAGAACGTGGGCAAGGGTCCTGCATCTGATGCAGGGATGGGGCCAGGACCATCTGGGAGTTGGGTGCTGCCTTCGGAGCTTTTGGAGTGTGGCAGCAGTGAAGCAGAAGACCCAGGGGAGCCTGTTCCCAATGCACAAATGCGCAGAGCAACTCGGGAGTAAGGCTGGGAGGTGATTGCCCCTCCCATAAGGGATAAAAGTCAGACCTAAATGATGAAACCTTGGCAGGAAGCAAAGTAGTTCAATCAGTTCTAAGTCATCCTTGAAGCTCTGTGTACTTTGGTTGTTTTTTTCTTGTACTTTGGTTGGTTTCTTTTATAGTTAATTGGATACTTCTGTTTTTGGCAGAAGCATTCCACAGAAATGAAAGCTGTGTGCTTATTTTGGGGGACTGCAATTCCCAGCATTGCAATAAAATAGATTTTGCTTTTAACACAAGTTGTGATTAATTACGATTTATGAAGCCTGGGTCAAAACAGTTGATCATCTTGTTTTAAGTCTCTTTTGTGGATGCTTTTTATCAAGTGGGATCCATTCTATGACTGCCTTGGTCCACCTGCCATTGGTTCTTCTTGCTATGTGACTAGCCCATTTCCATGTAAAAACAGAATATATTGAATTATTTTAACAATGTAAGAAAGAATGTGCATAACAGATATTGTTAATGTCGATTGGTCCACAATTTCCACTGCCAAATAGAATGAACTAGTGACAGCTACATGATATGATAGATATTGTAAAATGTTGACTCCTACTGTATGTCATCTCTCAGATCTTTTTAGCTAAATGTTGACATCTTGAAGATAAATATTAATGAACATTGACAGGTTTATATAAGGTACAGGTGAATGTTGCCTTCTGTAGCAGGTTAGCTGTTAAAAGAAAACTAGTACAAAGGTATTATCATCCAAGATTAATTTCACATGGAAAACACTTCATCTGGAGAAAAAAGGGTATTAGCTTTATGTAGCATATAATTTCTGTATTATAAATTAATATTACAATTCCATGGATGTCACATATACTGCTAACAAAGGTTAACTTAGAGAATGGCCACTCTCCCCAGGCTCCCCACTTATTCTGAAATTCTGGGGAGGGATTCAATTTCTTAAAGCTTGCATAAAATTTAACTTTTGAAGCAAAATACTTCTATGCTACACAGAAAAAAGCATTAGAAAATACGATAGGAAGGAAAGCTGGTCTGTAGATATCTCACTGGACACTACAATTTGATATGTTAATTAATTTGGTTACAGTTCTAATGTAGATTCAGTTTGCCTTTCAAATTATAAGCCATCTTCATGACTGTCAGCCAAGCTTACACCTGCACAACGGCATTTCCTTTCCCCTCTTTTCTTCTGCAATCTTCCAAAATCTGTTTTGTTTTAAAGATGTATATGGATACCCATCCCATGTACCACAGCTCTGGGCAGCCCGCAACCACAATAAAAACAAAAACAGAATAAAACCAGAACTGGTGTCACAATCATCACTCTACACTACATCATCAAATACAACCCCCAAGCTTCAACTTCACTGTTTCAATATTTTGTGGGAAAACAAAACTTTATATGTTATTTTGAAAGGCTAAACAGGGTGGGGAGATATTGGATCCTGTTAAGATATTGGGATTTAAGAACTGACCAGATGTAAAGCTGATACAATGTAAAGCTGATGCAATGAAGATGAATCAGCTTTGGTACTGCCCTTTTAAGACTATGTATGGGTCTACAGAAGTATTTACCTCTTTAAGAAGTGTCTATATAAAGGCACCATTAGAGGGCATGTGCTCTCTCCTTGTGTCCTGTCTCCATTGCAGAGTTCTCCATGTAGAGTTTACAAGATTGCTTGCTTGTATTTTCCTACCACGTATATTTCTGTATATGTCTTGTATATAAACCACTGTTAAATGTCTAGATCTCTGTGTGTGGTGTTTTGCTCCTGCATGGTCTCATAATAGTAATCATGCTGCAAACGCTCTGATAGATTGGGGAGGGAGGAAGCATGGACTGCTACAGAAAATATATACTTCCTAGATTGTAATAGCTGGCAACATTTGAGGGAAGAGACCTGAAATATGGTCCCTATGTAATCTGGTGGAATAGATACATACCTTCAGGAAGAGGTATCCTGCAAGGGGTCTTCAAGGGCAGCCTCATATACAGAATATTGCAATAGCCTAATTGGAAGGTGAGCAAATCATGAATGACTGTGAACAAGGCATTAAGTGCCTTAAGAATGGGCACAGATTGAGTCTGTAAACTCCTCTAGCCAAGCCATCACCAAACAGGAGTTGTGCATCCAGAAGAGTCTCCAAATTGTTCATTGGCTTTCTCAAGAGAAATGTTTCCCTGTGATGAGTTAAAAATAATCCATCACCAGATCCAGGGAGATGAAAAACATGGCCAGTGGTAGAGAAATAAACTGGGTACCACCGTACCACTTGCTTTCAAATGATCTCACCCATCCTGTTTCATATAGATATTAAAGAGAAGTAATAAGAGACTGAAATCATGAGGCATCCCACAAAGTGGGAGCCTAGAGTTAGGCATCTCACCCTTCACATACACCAACTGGAATTTGCTGTGAAGAAGGAAAGAGAACCACTGCAAAACAATGTCTTCCATCCAGCCCTCAAAGCCAGTCAAAAAGATCCCATGATCAATGGTTCCAAAAACTACTAAAAGGATCCAGGAGGGCTAAGCTAGTTGTGTCACCTCCATCTTGAGCTCTCCAGGGGTCATTCCAAACATTAACAATGCTGTTTTTCAAGTTAAGCCATACTGAACCTAGACTGAAAATCTAGGATAATCTACTTTATTCATTTATTTATTCCTTATTTA
Organism: Pseudonaja textilis; assembly: GCF_900518735.1. The sequence goes on from NW_020769336.1 coordinate 1,634,589, forward strand.
TTATTTATGTAACTGAGTGTCAATGTTCTCAATAACATTCTCTAAAAAGGGAAATTTGGAGACTGGATGAAAGCTATGCTACACTGCCAGGTCCAAGTACAGCCTCTTGAGAAGGGAGCACACCAATCACTGATGAAATAAAAGAAATATAATTTTTGCCAAGTTCTAATGAGAGGACCTTGAATTCTAGAAAACAAACGTATTCTTTTAAAGGTAGCTTTTGGCATTCCAGGGTTTCTTTCAGAAGATCTCTCCTGATGTTCAGAAAAACACCCAACCATTGTGGAAACTCCAGTAGAAACTCATATTATCCCCCCCCCCCCCCCCCCCCCCAAAAAGAACCCAAACAAAAGATATGGAAATCTAGCACATTTAGGTGGCTGCCTTTTATGCTGGGGACAGTACCAATAGTAACTGCCATTAAGATTATGAACGCCCAAGTCCAGAAAAGGAAGGGAAGTGACATTCCATTCCATTAAATATTTAACTGCCGCACCTGCGGTATAATGAATTGCAATGCTGCAAACATGACTAATAATTTAGAAGGTTGTTGTGTCTGTGGTCTCAGGCCATCGAATTGGCAAATGCATATTAGCAGCTGTAGCTTTGTGGTAAGCCTCATGCCCCAGGAGACTTCCTTCAGTTCACATTTCCACTTCAGTGAGAAAGGCATCATTGAATGAAACTGGCAGACATATTATGTGTGGAACTAAACTACCTTGTCCTTCTGTAAGCAGAATCCTGAATCATCCATTGTGCTGTCTTGGATCCCTTGAGTTAAAGAGCTTCCTTTTCGTAAAAGAAAAAAAAAACCAGATCATCAGCACTGGTCCAACCTTTGTGTGGACAATTATGTTGTTCCTGAGAGAGGTATGGGAGAAGGAGACCTCAGATGGGTGACAGGGAGTACACTAGTTCAAAATGTCATTTGAATTGTAGCATCAAAAATTAATTTTCAGGGTTCAATGTTATAGGTAGTCCTTGTTTAGTGACCAAAACTGAGTCTGTCAACTCTGCCTTTAAGCAAAACACATGCTTATTACCTTACTTTAGCTTTCCTTTACTTTAAAGACCTGCAGAAGTTTTAAATATTGGTCACAAAGTTATTTCACTACTGTTGCAACTGCAAAAGTCACTAGATAAGGGAGTTATGAAACAACTATGTACAAAAAAGATTAGGTACATAGTATATAACAACTTTTTGTGTTGACCTGTTTTTTTACAGGCTCAGTGTGGGGGAAAGGGAAAGCAAAATCAGCTTTCTTATTACCATGGTAGATTAAGGCAGGACATAAACAAATCATTTACCCTGAGGCATCTTCTTTATAGCCTTAAGGCCAGAGAAGGGAAAGGATCCTGCCTGAGAATTAGCTGCAGCTACAAGCAAAGCCTGGAAATCTGAAGGAGTGTTTTGTAGGAGTTTCCTCACAGAGCAGAAGCCTTTGTGAAAGTAGCTAGTGTGTGCCGAAGTCTGATTTTGATCATGACATGAGAAGATGAAGAGGGAGCAAGCCAGGATACAATAAATTAACATCAGTTAACAAACATCCCTTCTGATTCTCAGTTGTGTATGCAATGCCTGTCATCCTTCTTTTGCAACAACATTTAACAGTTTGCTCTCAGTAGGGTCTTATTTAAGTGCATTTTAAGTAGATATTTTTTAAAATTAAAAAAAAAACATGGAGCTGTGTGCAAATAAAAATGAAGCAATGCCCTTTCTTAACCTTTAAAATTGAGGATGCCACAGTAAGCAACTTCTAAAGAGTAACTATGGCAACTGGTATGTTGTTTCTGGTAGAATAGTAAAAATATGAAGTGCAACAGAATAGAAGCATCCCTTTCCACTTTGGTTTTATTTGCATTACCCTCTGAATTTGCACAGGTCGGCAAAATACTTCCAAAAGAGTCCTGTCGCAATTTGCAAGTCAATGACTATTCTATGTGAATACCAGGCCTATAATAGCTTGGTGCTCCTTTCTCAATGTTGTTGAGTTTGGGGCACAGCTTCAGGCTGTCAAGGGAAAGAGAAGCAAGGACTAAGTGGTAGTTAAATATAAATGAGTTTCACCTGGAGATTGAATAATCTTTGAGATAAGCATTTAGTAATATAATTGACTGTCTTTCATAGCAAATAACTAGGAAAATAAGAGTTTATTTATTCCAGCTGCTGCCTTGAAGGTTTTGTCATCTTGCTGTACATTGTATTTCTCATTTCCTTCAAGCATCCTTGATTACACAGAGGAAATGTATGCTGACTCAGACCTCTTTTTCATATTTATCATCTTTCCTCACCACAACTTATATAGAAGAGTTTGAATTATTTTGGAAATCCATTGAACATGATAGAGTTCTGGGAGCTGAATCCTCAAGGGTACCCAACTTGGAGAAATCTAGGTAGTTTAATTTATAGTCTTTCCTGATCTGGATATCCTTCTAGAACACAAATTTTAGTTACCAGAAGTCCAATGTATAGAACTATGCAATAAGACTGTAATTTAGCTCCACTTGTCAAGGAATAAGATCCATAGCACTCAAAGGTGGATCTTAGTTCTGAATAAACCTGCACCCAATTGCTTTATAGACCCCCTGTGTAGAATTGCATACTCATTACATAGAATAGGGGTCTTCAACTTTAAGACAGCTTTAAGACTTGTGGACTTCAACTCCCAGAATTCCTCCTTCAATCACGTTAGCTCAGAAATTCTGGGAGTTGAAGTTCACAAGTCTTAAACTTGACAAGTTTGAAGACCCTTGACGTAGAAGGTCATGTTAGACTCCCTACCTTGAAGCAAAAAGGTTAATCTTTCTTGGGCCCATTGCTTGGATCTCATCTTGTTCCCATATTGAGCTAGTATCTCTTAGACAAGGAAGTTAAGAAAAGGAAGATCATCACTATGTTGTCCATTTTGTGAGCTGCAGATTAAAAGTCTTCCACCTTTTTCATGGAGCAAGGATTTAATTTGGTGTTCCCTTCCATCATTGTTGATATTTTGGTTTATACTGTTTCACAAAGATGTGTTCTCAATACTACAGCTATGGAAAAATTTGGGATTAATTCGAAAATATCAGTTCCTTCTTCAACCTTTTGGAAACTTAGCCAGAATCTTCAGAGGAAACCATTTTTTAAAATGAAATCTATTAGAGAAATCTTAAGGGTTGAATGCCAAAATCAATGTTAGAGCCCTTAAGAATTTTTTGAAACATGTGCCTTTTTATTCACTGTGAATTTTGGTTCACGGTGAAATCCCTGGAAAACAGCTACAAAGCAATAAAAGTAAAAACCGCAAAACTATATAGCAAAGTCTATAGTTTTATTCTGTTTCCAGGACAAACTATTATTATTTCAAGACTTAATTTGATTATTTTTTAAATAAATTAAAGGCACTTAGGTATAATGTCTAAAAAGATTTCCACTGCCTTTTTGTTGACTAGAATGCTAAATATACTGTTAGAAATTTTAGCTGATTATTTATTGATTGATTTGGGGTAGACTGCTACCTGCTTTCATGGGGCGGTACAAAGCTTAGCACCTGTGGTTAAGGGTATAGTCTTGCCAGGATAGAAAAACATCTGTTTTAAAGTTGTGGGCATAAGCTGTCCTCAGTCTTCCAGTCTAATTCAAAGTACTGGGCATTACCTTTAAAATCCTTTGCAGCATTGAAAAATACCCTCCTCCTTCCTGCCACAGGGATTTCAAAGGCATTCTCCGTGATAATCACCTCTCTGTGGGACAAGCTTTCCCCAGATTTTGGTCAATTTCAGTAAGCAAGCAAACAAACAAAAAGTCCTCCTGTTTTAATGCACTTTCAGCCCTAGCTGATCTAATTTTGATTTCAGTTATTGTATGTCGTCAGGCATGCTATGAATTGGGACAGGTTATAAATGCTATTGAACTAGTTTGGTGCATTGATTAAGACATCAGGTTAAATAGTGGTTAGTTGTTGCCAAGAAAACTTCAGGGACTTCTCCAGTCTCCGAGAACCAGACATGGTTGAACAAAAAAAGAAGAATGGAGCTAAATAAATGAACAAAATATCTTCTACCAAAGAAAGCCATTTACAATGTTAGCAAGATTGTATTGCTGCCTTGTTAGTGGTTATTTGGATTTTTTCACTCCTAACATTTGGGATCTCCCAATTTCTCAAACCTTGTAAGACGAGAATATCAATAAGTATAGTTTGGTTTCTTTAGAACATGTCTACCAGTATTACGTGCTTCTGATTTATCTTAATCTGGCTTGCTTTATATTTTAGGGCAGTGTTTTAACTGTTTCCCAGCAACAGCAGTAAATGAAGCTAACTCATGAATTAGAGACCCTATCTCTTCAATTGCAAGGAGCTACTCTTTGCCCTTGAATGAAGTTGAAATGAAATTCAACTTCACTCAGCAAGAGGAACAATCTCCTCCCACCACCTCCTCCTCTGAAGATGGCAAAAACTGTAGAAAAAGATATACCTTTAAAGACTCCAAAAGAACACAGATAACTTTTACAGAGATGGAATTCATTGAGAAAAACATTTGCTTTGCTATGCATTAAACTCCATCAATGCTAAGATAATGTCTCTATGGGGCTCAGTCTGACTCAAGAATCTCTACACTGAAATTTGCAATATTATTCAACTTCCTAAGCCTTTTTTTCTTCCATCTTTGTATCTCCTGCTCTTTCTGAGACAGGGCATCAATTTGTTAAAAAAAAATGTTAGAATGATGTGCTTCATCTCTTTCACAAGAAAATAGAGTGCCTACATAATTTAATCATTTATGGACGTGGTCTTTTGCATGGAGCACCTGTAGTATGATTATGGGGTGGAGGAAGATCCGTCTGTCTGCATGGCAAGATTTTCTTCCCGATTAGATGTAGATTGCTTTACTATTCAACTTTGTTAGAGCAGTGTTAGTAGAGGAACATTTGTATCCTATGCATTCTTTAAAACTCAGAAAATTTTGTTATCATTTACATTCACAATGTCTCCTAACATTCAAAAGCTTTCTATACAGCTTCTACTAATTTACATAACTGTGACTGTAAATTGTTCAAGAACCTCTTTTAAATGCAAATCATCCTGTTTTCATTCTTTGGCATGTAAATTTCTCTGATGCTGGCTTTTAAAATGCAAATTCCTCCAATGAAACTTGTCTTTTAAAATATAACTGCTATTGTTTACATGCAACTGTCAAGAGTGGACATTTTTTCCTGGCATAGAAAATTTTGTTTGTTTGCAAATTTTGATCAAGCTAAAACTAAAGCAAATGGACTTTGTTTGATGTGAGATCTTAGCAGATTGTGGAATCCAATAGGAATGGACCACTGAAATTAGCTTCTTTCAGAATATGGCATATATTTTTTTATATACCACTTTGTTGAATCTGGAGTGACTTTGACTTCTTTGATTACTTGGTTCTCCACTGTGTAAGATAGTCCACCAATTTCTGCCAACCATTTAGTTTTCTTAATACACTCTTTTCTTTTTTCTGATTTTACAATATTCCCTTTTTTGTTTGAAAAACTATGAGCATTCACATTACAATTATTTCCAATTATTACTTTGGCTCTTTTCTAAAATATTATTCTTTAATAAGTGGCTATTGAAATATATTGTGTATATATATCAGAGGTGGTATTCAGCAGGTTCTGACCAGTTCTGGAGAGCGGAAATTTTGAGTAGTTCGGAGATCTGACAAATACCACCTCTGACTGGACATTTTTTTTTTAAATTTTTTATTGTTTTTTAACATACAAAACACAACGACAAAACATAAAAGTATCTGCTCCCCCATATTTTTGTACACACAGTAAGTCGGTTGGTCCATCGGTTTTGTGCATTCACCTCATAGTCACAATTACAGTCACTTCACATAACACTCTTATCAATACAAATTTATAAATCCTAGTATCGCCATTAAAAAAAAAAAGAAAAAAGAAAAATTTGACTAAACTTTTATTCGATCATGCCTTTGTGTGATAACTATATTTTAAGTACCCTATTCTAAAACAAATCTTATAATCATACCAATTCTATCCCAAATATGAAAAAAAACAAAACAAAGAAAACTATTATATAGATATAGTATCAAAAACCAATAAAAAGAAAGGGAAAATAAATACATTATTATTCCTTATTATCTAACTTTTATATTTTAATATTTCATCATTCAACCATTGATAGAAAAGATCCCAAACTAAATAAAATTGTTTATCTTCTTGCTCTCTAATTTCAAAAGTCAATCTACTCATCTCAGCACATTCCAAAATTTTCTTTACAACTTCTTCTTGCAATGGAATTTTTTCACTTTTCCAATTTTTTGCAAATACAATCCTAGCAGCAGTCAATACATTTACAATCAAATATTTCAACTCTTTACTATAAGTATCTGGTAGGATTCCCAATAGAAAAAACTCCGGTTTCAAGTCTATATGCTTCTTCGTCATTTTTTTCCAGCCACATGTGGATTTTAGTCCAATATTTTCTAGCATCCTCACAAGTCCACCACATGTGATAGTATGAACCAGGTTTCTGATGACACTTCCAGCATTTTTCGGATTTATTCTTGAACATTCTTGCTATCCTTGTCGGGGGAAAATGCCACCTGTAAAACATCTTATACAAGTTTTCTTTATAGGCTGTAGACATTGTCATTTTATAATTTTGCGACCATAATTTCTGCCATTTCTCTAAATCAATCCCATATCCAAAATTCCTCCCCCACGCAATCATAGTTTCTTTAACTTGTTCTTCCTCAAGCTTAATTTGCAATAAATAACCATACAATTTTTTAATCACCTTTTCATCAGTACCCATCAAAATCTTATCCAAGTCAGTTTGCTTATCATAAAATCCCTCTGCTTTGGAATCCTCATAGTACTTTGAATGTATTTGCAAGTATGAAAACCAATTCATCTGTATACCTTGTTCTTCCAGTTTTTGCATCGTTTTAAGTTCACCCTTTTCATCTAATAAATCCCCATAGTTAACTGTTTGTTCCTTTTTATAAATTATAGGATAAGAGAACGCTTCTATCGTCGATAACCAAACTGGAATTTTCAAATAACACTGTTTTTTTATCTTCTCCCAATTCAACCACAGAGACTCCCGTATATAATGTCTCCTAAAATACCCCTGTGTTTTCGTTCCCTTGTACCATAAAAAAGCATGCCAGCCCAACAACAAATCATGACCTTCTAATGTCAACAATCTAGTTTTCCTTAATGTTATCCATTCTTTAACCCACGTCAAGTTTGCAGCTTGGTAGTACAACTCCCAATTAGGCAGACCAAACCCTCCTCTAAATCTAGCATCCTGTAAAAGCTTTAACTTTATTCTTGCTTTCTTGCCTTGCCATATATACTTCAAAACAATTTTATTTAAATCCTCAAAATATTCTTTTCCAAGCCTAATTGGTATTGTTTGAAACAGAAATAAGACTCTGGGTAAAATGTTCATCTTGATTGTTGAAATCCTTCCTATTAATGACAATTGTAAGTTCTCCCATTTTTTCAAATCTTGGGCTATCTGTTGTTTAAGTTTAATATAATTATTCTCCTTCAATGTACTACATCTTGATGTCAAATATATCCCCAGATACTTAACCTTGTTTGTAACTTGAATTTTTAACAGTTCTACCAACTCTTCCCTTTGTTTCAGCAACATATTCTTTGACAAAATCTTTGTTTTATCTCTATTTATTTTCAGACCAACCACCTCCCCATAGACCTCTATCTTTTCCAACAGTTTCGAGGCTGTTTCTATAGGGTCTTCCAAGATAAAGACTAGGTCATCTGCAAAGGCTTGTAGTTTAAATTCTTCCTTTTTAATTTTCATTCCTTTTATAGTTTTATCTTCTCTGATATTTCTGTTCAACACTTCCAAAGTCAATACAAATATCAAGGGAGAAAGAGGGCAACCTTGTCTTGTGCCTTTTCTTATATTAATAGGATCTGTAAATTCTCCCTCCATCATTACCTTAGCTGTTTGTTCATTGTAAATTGCTTCTATTGCCTGAATAAATCTTCTAGCAAAGCCCATCTGTTCCATTAAAAGTAACATAAATCTCCAATTCACGTTATCAAATGCCTTTTGAGCATCTAAAAATATCAAAGCCATTTGCTTTTCAGGATGCGCCTCATAGTATTCCAAGGTGTCCAGAATTACTCTCATATTGTCTCTGATTTGTCGCTTTGGCAAAAACCCATTTTGGTCTGGGTGGATAAAGTTATTCAAGTACTTTTTAAGTCTTTCTGCTAATATTGAAGCAAAAATTTTATAATCTGCATTTAGTAAAGAAATCGGTCTATAATTCTTGATTTGCAGTAGGTCCGCCTCCTCTTTTGGAATAAGTGTAATGTAAGCCTCTGACCATGTTTTAGGTATCATCTTTTTTAACATAACTTCATTCATAACTTCTAACAGTGGAATACACAGTGATTCTTGAAAGGTTTTATAAAATTCTACAGGAAACCCGTCTGGACCTGGTGCCTTTCCATTATTTTGTTTCTTAAGTGCTTGACTTAACTCCATCATTGTTATATTGCTTTCTAGCATTTCTTCAATCTCTTTAGGTATCTTAGGTAGATTTGCATTCTGCAGGTATTGTTTAACTTTCTCCTCATCAATGTCTTCCTTCTTATACAAATGCTTATAAAAATCATAAATAATCTCTTTTTTTTCTTTGCTGCCATAACAAATTTTACCTTGGTCATCTATTAACTGCGGTATTTTCCTCGACTCTTTCTCCTTTCTCAATTTGTATGCTAGCCATCTACCTGGCTTATTTGCATCCTCAAAATAATTCTGTTTGGCATTCCTAATTTTCTGTGCCAATTCTTTCTCTATTAAGTCCATTTTATGTTTAGTTATATCCAGTTTCATTTTAACATCTTTTCTGTGTGGCATTTTCTGTAATTCTTTTTCAAGTCCCTTATATTCATCATCCAAGGCTTTAAGAGTTCGCCTTTTCCTATTATTCTTTTTTCTTGTATAGTCTATTATCAAGCCTCTAACATAGGCCTTCATTGTGTCCCAAACATTCTGTGTTGAGGTGTCTTCTTTTCTATTCTCTTTAAAGAAGAAGGCCAATTCTTTTTCCATCCATTGTATAAATTCCTTATCCTTTAAAATAGAATTATTTAATGTCCATCTCGATCTTTTCCTTTGTCCCTTCCATTCAATTGTCAATGGGTTATGGTCAGCCCAAGTACTTGTTTCAATATTTACTTCTTGAATACTAGACATTAAATCTGTTGAGATCCAAATCATATCCAGTCTGGACCATGATAGATGCCTATTTGAATAGAACGTAAATTGTTTAGATTTATCATTTCTTTCTCTCCATATGTCTTTTAAAGTTAATTCATCTATCATTTTAAAAAAGGATTTAGGAAGAGTTTTCCTGTTATGCTTTACTGCTGTTGCAATATAGTCAAGTTTATTATCCACAATTCCATTAAAGTCTCCCATCATAATTACATTAGCATAGTCAAGTTCGGCAATCTTAGTATATAATTTTCTATAGAATTCTTCCTGTTTATCATTCGGTGCATAAATTGCAATCAAAAGTATCTTTCTATTATTGTCCATTATTTCTACCATTAATATTCTCCCATCATCATCTGTATAAATCATTTTTGCTGGAATGGCCTCTTTAATATATAAAACCACCCCTCTTTTCTTAGATTGTGTCAAAGAGGTAAACAATTTCCCTAATTTTGGTTGTAATAACAATTGTTCATGTTGCTTTTTAATATGAACTTCTTGTAAACAAATTATGTCAAACTTTAATTTCATTAATTTATGGAAAGTCTTCAGGTGGAGATTTGTATAAAAAGCACTTAATCAAAGCAACTGCTAGCATAATAGCAGGCATTATTTTAATGTTTTAGAAAGATAAAAAAGTCAGGTTCTGCAAAGTGTACATTTGAAAGAACATATATACTGTTCAAAATCACGATAAAAGGTGTTAGTTTGGATAAAACAAAGTTATCTAATGCATGAAATAAAAAGCACATTACAGAGTTTTCCAGATAAAGATAAAAGTCCCACGTGCATTTGCATGGTTTTTTTTTAAAGTATTACTGTGTTTTCACACCTGGACTGAGCCAAGCTGCCAAAAATGTGCCTGGAGTAATAATTGTTTATCTGTGAAAAAATGCTCAGAAGAGAATTCCTGGAGAAATGTGGGCAGTTAAAGAATCCATTGCATTTCAGATAGCAAGTAAAAGATGATATTTCTAAAATGCCATTAGAAAAGTATACTAAAACCATTGTTCCCCGTGGATGATGGGAGGAGCTTGCGCTGTGGCGATACGGTCTGCAATCGAGCTCCTCGATTGCAGCCGATATCTCCGCCACCGGCCGGTCCAACGGACCTACGCTGTCCCGTAAGGACAGCCATCGTGAAGAGCATACCCTGAGGACTCCGGGGATACCGCAAAATCCCTGGAGAGCCCGGGTGAAGCTCTTCTTGCCAGCGGCGGAGAGGCAGCCCCCATGCTGCTGAAGCCGGGGCGGCTCCAGACGGAAAGAGTTTAAGAAAGAGTTTGTCGGTTGGGTGAGAACTTTTTTCTTTATTTAATTTTTTGAGTTTTGAAAGTTTACTCTATTTATCTGAAGAAACCTGTGTGATTTTTGTTTTTTTTTTGGCAAAATTGACTTAGCGGCGTTTTTTTTAGGGAAACGTCAAAGAGAGAATCCATTTTTTTTTTCTTTTCTTTGCTTCCGGACTTTATTGTTATTTATTGGATAACTGGACTGTTTCTTTTTTCTTTTATATATTCATATGTTTTATTCTTCTTCTGGACTTTTTTTTTTTTTTTTCTGGGATAGAGGCTTCTCTCGATTTTGTTTGAATTTTGTGTTTCTGTTTTGTGTATTGTAAGCCGGCTTTCCCTTAAGAGAGGAGGGGGGAAAGTGAGAACTATGATACTTTGTAACACTGCCACCTAGAGGCTCGGAAATATTTTAAAAAACAGACTCTTCTTCTCAAGGACATCCCCTGATAAGATAGAGGAAAGCACTTTGTGGAATATTATTACAGGTGTCTTTCTGGATATACATGGCTCAGCTTTGAAGCTTGTGGGAAAGAGAAGGGAGTTATAATTAGAGCCTTGGATAATTAAATAGTGTGCAGTGTTGTTGTTGTTCTTTTTTGAGTTCTGCCAACCCCCTCACTAACATTAAGGTCCTTACTTTTAAGCTTGATTTATTTGCAAAGGGAAGCCTCTGAATTTCTTTTTTTCTACTTTTATTTTATTTTGATCTATCGGATTTTATTTTTTCTCTTGCCCATTTGGATCTTGTTTTTTCTTTTTTCCTTTTTTTTTAATGTACATCAGCGGACTATTTCTTTTTCCTCTTCTCAATTGAGGTTTCTTTTTTTTTCCGGCTGGACTAAGGTGTGGAATTTGAAGAAACTTATTTTTCTTGGTTTTTGTTTTGTTTTTTGTCTTTTCTTTTTTTCTTCTTCCCTTCTTCTTTTTTGGCTTTGTCTTGTTTACTATTATTATTGGGTTCTTATTTTTACTGTTACTTTTTTATATGGATTTTTTTTTCTCTTTTTATTGGATTAAGGTCAGGAAGAATTTGAAGAATTTTTTCTTCCTTTCTTCTTTTTTCTCTCTCACTATTGGCTTTTTTATTGTTGGCCTTTTTACCTTGGATTATAATTTCATATTTTTCTCTCTTTTTTTTTTTTTTGTGGATTAAAATTTGAAAAAACTTGAAGAGTTGGAATCACTTAAAATGAGTAAGAAATTTACATCTTCAGGTGCCTCTATGTCTGCTTCTGCCTCCCCACCATCTGGACAGCGTTCAATTCAGACATTGTTAAAGCAAGATAAAGAAAAAGAAAAAGAACAAGAAAGAGTATCCTTCCAGATGATTATGCAAGGAATTCAAGATCTTAAGGTAAAAATGGATACTATTGAACAAAGAACAGGTAGGATGGAACAGATGATGGAAAAATATGAGGAGAGACTTCAAAACGTTGAAGAGGGAGGCAAACAAAGAGAGGAGAAAATTGGAAATATTGATAATAGATTAACAGTGATTGAACAAGAAAAAAGCGAGATGTTGAAGTGGGAGTTGGATAGATCAGAATTTTATCTCAGATTTCAAAATATAGAAGAAGAAAAAGGACAAGATCTGGCTGTGATAATGGTAGGAATTCTGGCGGAGGCGCTCGAGATAACAGAAGAGAAGATGATGGATGGAATAGATGAGATATATCGAGTTTTTACAAGATATGCGATGAGAAATAACTTACCCAGAGAAGTTCATATTAGATTTATTAAAAAATCTTTGAAGACACAAATATTGCAAGCAGCAAGAGAGAAGCCATTGAAATACAAAGGTAAAGAAATTTTGGTTTTAAAACAAATACCTAGAAGAGTGAGAGAGATGAGAAGAGAATATCGATTCCTGACTAAAAGGTTATTGGAAAAAGAGGTGTCTTAAAGGTGGTTGATTCCAGAAGGGCTGATGTTTACGTGGCAGGAACAGAGACATAGAATTGATTCAATCGAGAAAGCAGAACTGTTTTGTGCAGAGGTTTTTGGAGGGAGAGAAGGAGGAGCAGGAAAGGAGGTCCCATCAATTGAATCCCAAGAGGAACAAATGGAGGTTGGAAAAGAAGAAGGTGCAGTAGGTGGACAAGTGGATTCTAAAGATCAACGTGAGGCAAGACCCACGAGAGTGGTTAAATCTAAATATAAAATATAATTATGGAAGAGAAAAAGTTGATTACAATGAATATAAATGGACTGAACTCTGACTGGACATTTTACAGTATATATAAAGTGTGTGTTATGTCTGTGGAACTGGTTGGGGTCCCCAACCAGGTCCGCTGTTTGAGCGGGAGCACCAGCAGCTCCCATTGGTTGGCTCCGTTTGACAGTCAGCTATATAAGCCGGCTGTTGAGCAGAGCCAGCCGTTGTCGCCCGCTGGTCTGCAAGTTAGCAAGCAGACGCGACAACCCTTTATTCTTTGCAATAAAGCCTGTTAGTTGTACGCTCTGGTCTCATGCCTCTTCCTTACCATCGCTCCACAACACTGGCGACGAGGATGGGATGGTCGAAGGCTAACCAGATGCGTTTATTCAAAGAGCTGTAAGTCACGGAGAGTGAAGCCATGGTCGCTGTAGCTGCAACCGCCCCACGCTCGCAAAGAGCGCGAAATTCAAACTGATATTGTTTGAGCTGATTCGCTGAAACGAGCCACAGGCGCCACAGCCGAGGCTGCCCACGCTCACCAAGAGCGCGATTTTCAAAAAGAGCTACGCAGCCCAGAGAGACAGCCGCAGCTGCGTTCTTTTAAGAGCGCAAATTCAAATAGCGATTGAAGAAGACGAACCTGTTCTTTTCTCCACGATGAGTACTAATTCAGCATTCCCTCCATTCAAACCAAACGAGGAAACATGGGACTCCTACAAAAATCGATTCAGCCATTTTCTTGACGCCATCGGTTTAGCCGACGCTGCGGAGCATAGGAAGAAGTCCTATTTCCTGAGTTACTGTGGAGCCATCGTCTTCGACACCGCTACAGTGTTAGTCGCACCCCGCGCCATCAGAAGTGTCCCATGGGACGAGCTACAGGAAATACTTTCAAATCACTATTCGCCCAAACCGTCCCAAATAGCCAGAAGGTATGCCTTCAGGGTCAGGAAACAGGCAGAGGGGGAGTCGATCAACGAATACATGGCCGCCCTGAGAACAGCCGCTTTACAGTGCGGATTCAAAGAATATTTGGAAGACATGCTGTTGGACCAGATCGTCTGTGGGGTGAGAGACCTAAGACTCCAGAGGCGTTTACTGGCAAAAAAGGACTTGACTCTAGCCTTAGCCATGGAGGAAGCCCTGGCTGCTGAGCTCTCGGCCCAGTCAGCAGCTGAAATTCAGGGCACTCAATCTAAACCCAGCACGCCAACTGTCCATTCTGAAGAAGTAATCAGCGAAGATGACCCCACAGACGCATCTGACATTAACCGCCTTAAACATCAGAAGCCTTCACAGGTAGGAGCGGGGCAAAGAAACTACTTCACCCCCAAACAACCTCCCATGTGCCTAACCTGTGGAGGCTCCCACCCTAGGGTATCCTGCAGGTTCAGAAACGCCATCTGCCTGAACTGCCAAAAGAAGGGTCACATCACTAGAGTCTGCCAAGCAGGGCGATCTTTACCTCAAAGGCCTCCACCACCTCCTAACTCCCAAAGGCAAGTGGAGGACTGCTATACCTGCTACCACGCTAACCATACTTCCCAAACCCCTGATAAAATTTAAATTTCTGTTTTCCTAGAAGGTAAACCCTGCAGGATGGAGGTGGACACGGGATCCGCGCTCTCAATCATCTCCTGGGATACCCTGAAGAGGATCCAGCCCAGACTGTCAAGGAAACAGCTACAAAGATGCCACTTGACGCTGCGGGACTACCAGGGCAAGAACATTCCGGTCCTCGGGAAAGGCAAGTTCCTTGTTCAATTCCAAGCCTTTAAGGGCCATCTGCCTCTAGTGGTTGTTAATGGTACCCTCCCTAGTCTATTGGGACTTGATTGGTTTCCTTCTCTCGGCCTTAGTGTAACCCTTTCTCCAACTGAGAGGAACTACAGCCAAATCGATAAAGAGGCCTTGGCTGCAGTGGCTGCAGTTAAGAAGTTCCACGAATTCTTGTTTGGCCACCACTTTGAGTTAGTGACTGACCACAAACCTCTTTTAGGACTTCTATCTAGAGATAAGCAAACCCCGCAGGTACTTTCACCCAGAATGACCAGATGGACCCTGTTTCTGGCCGCTTACTCATTCAAGTTAGTGCATCGTCCCGGTAAGAACTTGAGCCACGCCGATGCCCTCAGTCGCTGTCCCCTGCCAGTCCCAGTTGAAGACCCAGCGCCTATCCACGCCATTTTTGAGGTCAACGAACTCAAGCTCCCAGTGACAGCCGAGGACATCGTGGCGCACTCAAAGAAGGACAAAATCATCGCCCAGGTTCTGGACTGGGTGGGAAGGGGGTGGCCGGAAACTCAATGTACAACTGATTTTGTCCCCTTTAAAACCCGCCAGCAGGAACTGTCAAAGTTGCAAGGTAGTCTATTGTGGGGAACAAGAGTGGTCATCCCAGCCTCCCTTCAAGTGCCCATCCTGAAGGTGCTTCACGGGGGTCATCCGGGCATCGTAAGAATGAAGGCCCTGGCCCGCAGCTACGTCTGGTGGCCTGGCATGGACGCTCAAATCGCCAACTGGGTAAGCTCTTGCCAGCCTTGCCAACAAACCAGGGCTGCCCCTCCAGCTGCCTCGCCCACCAGATGGGAGAGTGCAAACGCCCCTTGGTCCCGCTTGCACGTCGACATGGCTGGGCCTGTACATGGCAGGACCTTCTTGGTGGTCGTGGATTCATACTCCAAGTGGATTGATGTAGACTTACTTCCCACAACCACCACCCAGGTGATAGTTAAGGCCCTAACCCATCTATTTGTCACCCACAGGCTTCCTGACACGCTGGTTTCAGACAATGGCCCACAGTTCACATCGTGTGAATTCAGCATGTACACTGCTAACTTGGGCATCAGACACGTCCTTACAGCACCATTCCATCCCGCTAGCAACGGGATGGCAGAGAGAGCAGTTAGGTCAGCCAAGGAGGCACTCGCCAGGTTTGGCCAGGAGGATTGGCACTCTAAACTGTCTCGTTTCCTGCTCAGCCAGCACACAACGCCCTGCACCACCACCAACAAATCTCCTGCCGAACTTCTAATGGGGAGACGCCTTAGAACCACCCTGGACAGGCTACACCCCCACTACTGCCCAGACACCCCCTTAGGGTCCGACAGTCTGGTCAGAGACTTCGCCCCACAAGACCTGGTATACGCCAGGAACTACGCGGGGGATCTGTTGTGGGTGCCAGGACAAGTCGTGTCAGTCACAGGTCCCAGGTCCTACAGGATCCTCCTAGAGGATGGACATTTGTGGCGGAGACACGTAGATCAACTCAGAAGGCGGCGGAAGGGCGCGACAGATACCAACCCATGCCAACCTGCCAGCGCCAACGACGCCTCACCAGTGCCTGATGCGGATCCCCTGCAGAACCTGGTCTTCCCTGATGAGCGAGAGGACTGGCAGGAGAACACGAGTTTCCGGCCAGAGTCACCACTCCAGCCACCGAGCGACCCAGTTGACCAGCCGGACCTCGAGACTCAGCCGGGCCAACCAGAGCAGGGGTTTTCATCAGCACCACAGGACACTACGCCGGGGCAAACCCACGCCCCAAGGACCGCTGAGGCACGTTCCAAAGACCAGGACTTGACACCGGCCGACAGTTCACCCGAACTGCGATGTTCTGGTCGCCAGCGAAGACAACCCTCGTATCTACAGGACTACGCATGTCCCCAGCTGGGGGAAAGGGGTGTTATGTCTGTGGAACTGGTTGGGGTCCCCAACCAGGTCCACTGTTTGAGCGGGAGCACCAGCAGCTCCCATTGGTTGGCTCCGTTTGACAGTCGGCTATATAAACCGGCTGTCGAGCAGAGCCAGCCGTTGTCGCCCGCTGGTCTGCAAGTTAGCAAGCAGACGCGACAACCCTTTATTCTTTGCAATAAAGCCTGTTAGTTGTACGCTCTGGTCTCATGCCTCTTCCTTACCATCGCTCCACAACAGTGTGTGTGTGTGTGTGTGTGTGTGTGTGTGTGTGTGTGGCACAGCAGATGGCTAGCACCAAACTTAAAACTGAAACGGCTGTGAAAGTCTGACTCACAAACGAACACAATACAGAAGCCTGATGATGGCAGATAAGATTCTGCCAAAATGTTGCTACAACTTTAAAAGCACAACTATAATGACGTGAGAAAATACCTGAAGAAAACTGATACTGTATATATATATGTGTTTGTGTGTGTGTGTGTGTATGTATATGTATAATGTATGTGTATGTGTATATGTATATATATATCAATAAGGTTGGAGTGAAATTCTGGTTTCTCATTCAGGTAAAAACATAAAAAGGATGCTGTAGCACAGGGGAGAAAAACAATAGGAGAGGAAAAAGATAATTTTAGGAATGTTTTAATAGTGTAAAATCAGATGTAAAAATCAAGCAGTTATATAATACCAAAATTTTTGAAGTATAAAGGACAATCTCAGTGCATTATGTCAGTAAGAAATCTTTATCCATAATAAGATGACTCAGCTGGTTGTATTTTCCCTATTTTCCTCAAGAGAAAATATTTAAGTATATGCAAATATATAGAGTGGCATGGCGACTCAACAATTAAGAAACTGGACTTGTCAACTTGAAAGCTGGTAGTCCAGGTTTGAGATGCGAGTACCATATGATGGAGAGTCCCTGTCCTTGTCTCATTTTCTGTCAACCTAAGAGTTTGAAAGCATACAAATATGAGTAGATAAATAGGTATCAATTCAATGGGAACGTAACAGAGCTCCATGATGTCATGCTGGACACATGACTAAAAAAATGTCTTTTGATAGTGCTGGCTCAATGGCCCTGAAACAGAGATAAGCACTGCCCCCTCTCGTCAGCAATGACTAATGGAGTAAAATGCACAGGGATTCCTTTTTACCATTTTTATATACATATATAAGAAAATATAACCAACATATACAAAAAATGTAGAAGGGTGAAATCTTTCTTATTGAAAGTAATCTGAAAGTGTGAAAAAGAATTGGTTAGGCAGGGAAGTAAAGTGGCAAGTTTAATTAGAAATGGTAGTGTCAAATTAGATTGGGGAAACACCGCTTACTTCCTTTTCTACTTTCACTTTTTCATTTTCAAGAGGAAAAAAAGAGAAAGTAAAATAGAAAGAGATAAGGTTTAGAATGAATGGTTGAATGGAAGGGATTGAATATAAATGGAAGGAAGGAAAAAAGGAAGGAAAAAAGGAAGGAAGCAAGCAAGGAAGGGCTGAGAAGAAGAAAGTCCCAAAAGTATATCAGTGTATGGATGTGTTAAAGGCAATGATTATTTTCAAGAAGAAAGAACAGAACTACAGTGAATAATTTGGTGAAACTTAATTTAGTTATATTTTTTCTCATGTTATGCCTTCAAGTTCTTTTGCTTACTATTTTTTAATTTTATTTCTTTTCTGCACTTTGCATACCTTTCTTATTTGAAAAGGAGCAGTAAATATATATTTTTCATATAAGACTTCTCTCTTGGGGAATTATTATCTCTATAGAGGTATTCACACCTGTTATACTAAGGTATCCACACTACATGGTATATTTGGAGCATGCTTGACAGCATATTCCTATTGCTCCTTGAATCCCAAAATGTACTTGCTCATTAGTCATATGAACAATTGAAATTAGTAATTGATAATATGGAAGGAATAAAAGAGAACCCTTACTTTGCTTAATAAAAGAGAACCCATATTGGTCCATATCACAGACTTCAAGGGTTCTTTAAAATGGTCAAGAGTTTTCTTGTTCAGCCTTTTTGTCAGTGTTTTTGTCTAAATAATTATCACTCCTAGAAAAGGTCTTCAAATACTTATACAGAGATACCAAGGCTGTGCAGAAAGGGTGTGTAGCTTCAATGAACCTTTCAACAAAACCCTTCATTGCAAACCTGTTTCATAAAGCAACATGGCCGCCATGCTTCCAAGTGCAGTGACAACCGCCATACTGTATCATTTCACTTTATGATGATTTGCACCTCTTTTTCAATCTCCTCCCACACTTGTAAATTCTGAAAGGGATTTCTGATGAATCTTACTAGCATTTACAAGTGCTGCAGGTTGAGTCAATGCTCTTCTCTAAGAATCCACTAGCTCTTATAAAAGATGGATGAGGCATTTCTGCATGCAGTGCAGAATGTCCTTCCAAATTTTACAGTTGCTAAGTAATGAAGTAAGTAGAGGAAGAGGAGGAGGAGGAGGAAGAGGAGGAGGAGGAGGAGGAGAATGAGACAGCTAAGAGATTCTAACTTTTAAAAAAAGTCTACTTTCTTTATCTCCATGATCTGAAGCTCTTCAAAGCAAAAGAAAGCTAGGCTGCCTTGCAGGCCAAATGAATACCAGTCACTGTGGAAAATGGGACATTGGATTAGGCTGAGCTTTGATCTACTCTAGCAGAATTTTTCTAATGGGCTTGTATTTGTACTGTAATGATTTACTAGCTGGCATTATTTTTCCTGTCTTTCCTGGTAAATGCTGATTATTTAAAGAAAAGTTTAATGACCTAAGGCTTCAGGCTTTGAAAAACTCAAAGCCCTTGATACCAAATTATAACTTTTAATAGAATGAAAGGAAAAATTATTGAATACATGCAGAATAATTATATCAACTGCATTTCATTAATGTAATTGTTGTTGCATTGTACATTTTTCTTCTGCCCTCACTCTTTTGTATCCTAGTCCCAGTTATCTTATATTCCCTATATTATATAGCCTTCAACCCCCAAATCCATCTTTTAAACATATCCATACCCAACATTTGTATAAGGACTGCATGTTTGAAAAAAAAGGAACAAATGCTTTGGGCAGGCCTCATGTGAGTATGTGACCCCCCCTCACTGCTATTTCCCCCCCAGCTTGTACAAGCCTGAAAAAGAGTGACACTACTCTAAAAGTTGAATTAACTTTAGTCTATCTTGGGGGGAGGGGGGGAGAAGGCAAAGCAAGCACTTCTCCCACAGCAGTGACCCAAAGTGGTTCAAGGCTGGTAAAACTGCTTTGTTAAGGCAAATCTAGCTGCCTCTTTGCTTCAGTGAAGCAAATCATATTGTCTTCCTGGTCCAAACTGTTTCGCTGAAGCAAATCTACGTTGCTCTTTACAGCGTTAGTTATTGTGTATTAGTAAATAGAAAACTGATAAAGGTAACTCTAGAAATAATTTGTCTCCCAAAGAAATACAATAACACATACAACCTCCACCATTATCTTAGAAATTCTGACTTAAATGAGTTCCTGAGTTTCCACCACATTTCACTTCCATGTTACAATAATTTGTGAGGCTTTGTGCCAAGCCTAACTTTTCTCCTATCACAGGCTAACATAGCTGTTCTTCCAGAAAGCGGTTCCTGATGAAAGCATAAGGAGAAAGATAATTTCTACCTTTTCTAGCACTTTTTTGGCAACTTAATTGAACAGTATGTGCCTGTAGAAAATACTAAATATTTGACATTAATTAGTTCAGCTGACGCACTTCGTACTGCAAATGGAAATCTGGCAAAGGTTGCTTTGCTGAATGTACCTTTTGACAGATTGACTTGCTGTTTCTTCTGATTCAATATAGAGTCATACATCTGTACCAGAGAACAAGGTTAATTATAATTCAAGACGGGGATTTTTGAAAGACTCAGGAGGACTTTGGTTTCTCAGAAATTAGAAATCTCTTTCAAAACCCAGCTTATTTTCTTCCCAGCCACAGGCAAGAACTTCAAAATAGATATCAGCCTGTTTCAGCCAGTATCAGCCTGTTTTGAACAATAAAGAAAAAGAGGAAAACATTCAGAAGCTCATTATCCAAACCTTTTTGTTATTTAACTATTTTCCATTTCCTATAAAGTCCATAACAGTGCAATCCCAGGTAAATGACACTTCCATCTACTCAAACCTCTGGTTATCTGAATGCCTGGCATAGTTCATGCACAATTGAAATCAATGTGGCTGTACCCTGGCTAATTGCATTGTGAAGTGACAGTGTATTCCAAGCACATTGTCAGTCACCAGGTTCCCCCTGACTTCAGCAATACAGCTGCTACTGATTTATAGGAAAATTGGCAATCACTGAATAAGAAATGGCAGAACCCATAGTATTTCAAGCAGCTCGCAGCATGATGATATATTATCTCATAAATTGAAGATGATCACCAGCAAATAAATGTTTTGGACAATATACAAATTTGTTCCAGCTTACAATGACATTTTGTCACATCAGCCAATGAGCTTGGTGGTGAGTTCAGAAAAACTATACCAAGAGAAAATTATGCTCTAAGATCATGTAGTGGAATGCTAATACAGCTCTTTGCTTGGCTACTTCAGTAGAGTTGATAAGCACACTCTTCAGGTTACTTTGTACCATTACTAGTAACCTGACTTGAAAGCTACAAATGAAAAAAAGGCTGCAAGCATTCTGCTCTGCTTCAAGCCACCAAAGTAGTAATTTCTCAATTTGGCCTCAGATTATCCCCACTGGGGTAACCAAACATGGTGATGCATAAAAGACTGAATGATTTCTGTATCAAACATTTTTACTACAGGTTCTCTGGGCGTGGCTTGGAGAGCGTGGCAGGAGAAGGATACTGCAAAATCCCATTCCCTCCCCACCCCACTAACTTGCTTTCCAGCTCCGTTCTACTGTGCAGGGCACCAAAAAAGGACCTAGCTGATCAGCTGGGACTTGAGAGACAGAGAATAGATGGGGACGGGGCCAGTCAGAGGTGGTATTTGACAGTTCTCCGAACTACTCAAAATTTCCACTACTGGTTATCCAGAACTGGTCAGAACCTGCTGAATACCACCTCTGGCTATCAGCCTCTATTAGAAAATGAAACAAACAGAGGGACTAAAACCAAAGGGAATGATCTGATAGATTCTGCAACAATTTGCTGTTTACTACTGCAGAAGGCAAAAAGTGCATTTTCTTAGGCTTCATGTGGAAATTGAGATTTTAAATGTGATTGAAAGTTTAAAAGAACATCTTGGAAGAAGGAAGTGGTGAATTATACAACTGTAAGGTATATTTCATTAAGTTGTTAGAATAAGGTTTGATTCAAAGACATCTGTGCATAAAGAACCATAAGAGAAACATTCTTGTTTTACTAAGAGATGATAGACATATCTCACTGCATATACTCTGATCTAATGTCTTTTGAACAGGTAATAATTATTTAATATTTTATATTTCCTTGTGAATTGTTAGCCATCCAAAATTTGATCCGCAGCCATATTAATTTTCTGAATAAATAAAATAAATAAGCTTACTGATAAGAGAAGCAGGAGAACTCGCAAAAGCAATTATTGACAGAAAGCCATGACAAAATTATATCTGTTGGGTGTTAAAGCATCAGAACTAGCTGAATGACTGAACAATTACAAAAGGAACAAGTTAAGCTTTCTGATTTGAAGAGGCAGCAGTGGTATGTTAGCATTGCATTGGTTTATCTAGTGATTCATTGATGAAAGCAAGCTTATTACAGCAGTTTACAATGGGAAAGTAATATTCTCACAAATGCAGAGAAGATAGTTTTATTTCAAAAAGCAAGGAGCAAGGTTTCCTGGAAATTAGATATTTGTTCCTCAACCCTTATTTATGAGTGAAGTGGGATCTCCCTGTTACCTTTGATTTTCTTTCTAACTGAGTCTCAGTTTAAAAGAGAAGATGCTAATCCCTTCTTTGATACTACAAAATCATTCATTTTTATTCCATGAACTTATGGAAACATCCATTTTTATTCCCAAAGTCAGAGAAATCCATCGCTTATAATAATGCTGCTGTTTTTGGATACACCTATAATAGTGTGCTACCTTCATTACATTGCCAGGTTTCTGTGAAGACGGCTAAATCTATCCCAAATCTATTCCATTCTTGACTATCCTGCCCAGCAACCCACAACCTCAAGTTCTTGGAGAGGATCTAATTATAAATAAGCTCACAAGTCATTTAGAAGCCAAGCATAAACATGAACAAAGTGTTTATGAAAAACGATGAGAGAGAAAAAGTCTAAAACAAAACACAGACACACACACAGAGACCTCTAGACTGGGACCCTTTCCATTTAAAGACATATATGGAAACTGACCTATGGGATGATTTGCCAAAATCTTTAACTCTCTTTTGTATTAAGTGATTTTAATTCCATTAATTCAAGAGTATAGAGAGCAGCTTTGTGTTTCTTTCTATTGATAATCTACAGTAACACCTGCTAGAAAATTCAACAGATCACGTAGCCTAGTTACTAAGTAAACCTTTAGAATAAAGCCAGATATAAAAAGATAGATGGAATGATAAGTACTAAATTATCCAATACCGAATGCTAATCATATTGTTTATCCCTTAAAAAAAAAAGAACCACTGCTTGCTGCTACTTCTGTACTGTCCAGCAGGTCCCTAAAATAAAATTTTGGTTTGAATTAACATCTGGGCAGATATTTGTGACATATAAATATACGTTCCAGTTTAACACCTTGATAATCACATTAGTTCTTCTCTGGCCACAAACTATAGCCTATCAAGCCTAAGAATGCCAGCTGCTTAGTTACCTCTTCAGAATTACAGTTGATGAGGTGGCTATGTTTCCGCATTTCAAAAAGATTTTATACTTACCTTCTTCAGCAGTCCCTGTGACTAAAACAGCTGAGGCGCGGCAAACCACTCTGCCACGCGAATCGGCTGTGCTCTCACAAAAGGGAATAAAGCTTAGGAAAGAGCAGCGGCGGGCAGGCCTATATGCTTATTGCAGTGAACCGGTTCTCTGCCAGCTGATCTTCGGAGCAAGGAGTTCATCCGAACTGGTCTGAAGTGGAAGAAGCCCACCTCTGGAAGGAAGTTTATTTATTTTTATTTATTTGGTTTGTCAATTGCTTACAAGATAATAGGTATAAGTAAAAACATAGTTATGAATACATGGATACATATAAGGAAAATAAAAAAAATATATAAAAGAAACAACAGGACAGGGATGGTAGGCACATTGGTGTGCTTATGCATGCTCCCTACAGACCTCTTAGGAAAGGGATGAGGTCAAAAGAAGACAGTCTAAGGTTAAAGTTTTTGGGGTTTGGGGAAGAAACCACAGAGTCAGGTAGAGTATTCCAAACATTGACCACTCTGTTGCTAAAGTCGTATTTTCTGCAGTCAAGTTTGGTGCGATTAGCCTTGAGTTTGTATCTATTGTGTGCTCTTGTATTGTTATGGTTGAAACGGAAGTATTCATTGATAGGTAGGACATTGCTATGTATGATTTTATATATTATACTTAGATCGGACCGAAGGCAATGTAGTTCTAGGTTTTCTAGGTTTAGAATTTCAAGTCTGGTGTTCTGCAACAAGTAGAGGAGTGGAGAACTCTTCTTGGGAAATATTTCTGGACTTTCTCTACTGTGTTAATATCAGATACGTATTGTGGGTTCCAGACTGATGAGCTGTATTCAAGTATTGGTCTAGCAAATGTTTTGTATGCTCTAGTTAGTAGTGTAATATTACCAGAGAAAAAGCTACGTAAGATTAGGTTAACAACTCTTAATGCCTTTTTGGCTATGTAGTTACAGTGGGCTCTAGCACTTAGATCATTAAAGATGAGTACTCCAAGATCCTTGACAGAGTTTGGATCATCAACAAAGTCTTGACTATTCAGCCTGTATTTTATTTTCTGAATTTTTTTTTTTTGCCAATATGTAGGACAGAGCATTTATTTGTTGAGATTTGAAGTTGCCATTTGATTGACCATTCTGATACATAGTCGAGGTCTTTTTGAAGGGTAGCAGTATTGTCTATGGTATTGAACAGCTTTACATCATCAGCAAAGAGAACTCAGTTGCTCTTAATATGATTACAGAGGTCATTTATGTAGAATATGAAGAGAGTTGGTCCTAGAACACTGCCTTGGGGGACACCACTGTTGACAGGTACAGAATTTGATAGGATGCTACTAATTTTGACCTTTTGTTGTCTGTTTGACAGGAATGCTTCTATCCAGTTATGCAGGTGTCCAGAGATACCGTAAGATTTTAGTTTTAGGAGTAGTTTGTCGTGTACCACTGAATCAAAGGCTTTACAGAAGTCTATGTAGATTGTGTCTATTGCTTTGCCCTGATCAAGCTTTTTTTGCATTCTAAGAGTTGCAGATTACAGGATAGTTCTGGGTAACTTTTCTTTGATTCTTGAAGCACAAATTGGTTTAAAAATGTAAAGCAATCTTAATGAGTTGTATGTTGAGCGCAGCTTCTGGCACCCTTTCATTTGTTTTAAAAAAGGCCCAGCTATGTAGGATCATTGTTCAATAGATGCCATTTTTATATCAAATGAAATGTTGGGAGACAAGTGATAATTTGCTAAAAAAAAAAAAAAAAGAATTCATATTACCCTTACACAGTATCTTAGCTTCTGTAGGCATCTAGCATTGCAGCCTTCTGGACAAAGAGCTCTATTATTGTTCTTGGGGTCTGTTGGGGGCACTTTTCAATGATAGGAGTGTTCTTACCATCACTGGGACACTTTGGCCTTTACTTTCCACATCTTCTCCAATTCGTCCTTTAGATCCTGGTATATCTTCAACTTCTAATATTCCTTCTTCCTGATTTTGCTGTCACTTGGCAGCACTATGTCTATCAACACCACTGTCTTCTGGTTCTTGTCTACTATCATGATATTTGTTTGATTGGCTGGTACCTGTATATTTGAATCTGAAAGCCCCAAGGGATGTCAGCCTTCCACGATTTTTTTTGGAATCTCCTTTCTGGAATTGTGCATATATATTATATTCCTGTAATTTACATATGTGGAGAATATTTATTTATTTATGTGATTCTCAAAGAGTGGGCCCTGACTTGGTGCCAGACAATCAATTCATCTATGTGGGGAGCGGGAGTTTCACTATTTATTTGTTCTTTCTCCCTAATCAATCTCATTATTTATTTGCTTTTTTCTGTTCTAATTGTTCTCTTTAGTTCTGCTCCACTTGCTCTCTCGCTCTCGCTCTTGTTTGTATATGCAGTTATTATGTCTTTTTTGTCTCTATGTGTATCTCTGTTCTTTTTTTCCACTCTGAGTAGATTATCTCTTTTACTAAATTTTCTTTCTTCTGTGCATACACACCTCCTTGTATGAAAGATACAGAGAAAATGTATACAAAGAAGATACTCCAACATTTTGTGATTCCTATTGGTGTAACGTCTCTGATATCTTTTAAGGAGCACTAGCTTTATTCGTAGGGCAAAATACTTTAATAAAAATATTCTAATTTTCTTTTGGATGGGGTATGTCTGTGTTTGTGTGTGTGTGCATTTTTGCACATAGAATATATACATACGGATCCTTTCCCCCCAATTTCCACAAAAGTGACCAATTTCAATCATCAATCTCAAGTCCCTTTGTGCCCACAAGAAATTTAAGTCCAGCCCATCTTGAATTCCATTGACTCTTATCTACCACCAATTTGCTTTTACCATTAGTAGTTCAGATTCTTATAGAGAACAATAGATCATCTTCATGCATTGCCAGATTTTAGGGATTTTTTTCTTTAAACTTAAACAATTCCTTATATTGTGTTCATTTTCTGATTATATGGCCAATAATATATCTGCAGTTCTTTCACTCATCACTCCTTGAAAGGCAAAGAGAAAAAAATGGAAGGGGAGGAGAGGGAAGGGGTAGACAACCTATATATATTTTTTTCTCACTCAATTTTGGCATGGATCTCCTAGAGCCGGGGTGTCAAACTCATGGCCCACGGGCCAGATGCATCATGCACTGGCCATGCCCACCACCTTTAGTAAAGGGGGGAAAAGTTGTGATACATCACATGACAACAATGTGTCATTGTGAGTTTGACACCCCTGTCTTAGAGCATTATGCATAAACAAAAGTGGTACATACATCATTTTCAAGCTGCAGGAGCTTACCTACACACTTCTCAGTCAGTTAGAGACATCAGTGAGCAACTTCTACATTTCTTTGAGCAGAAAACCAATGCAAATTCATTTCAGGCCATGAGCATCTTATAAGAATGCGAAGAACAGAATAAGCCAACACAGAGTTTGTGGTTTCTCCTGAAAAGATCTTCCTTTGTTCATAGCTGCTACTTTCTAGATCAGCCTTTCCCAATCTTTTTACCCTGGACAAAAACTAAGTGGATTTTATGCGCCATGTACATATTAACAGGGTAATGTGCACAGCATATGTCCCTTTCCGTTCATTTTCTATCATTATCCAGCCTGGTACCTTTTAATCTGGGTCTGTCAAAGGGAGGTGAAGATCTCATATGCGACTACAATAGTGTTGTTGTCAAGTCCACATCTTCTATTGTCATTTTCGTGTCTTAAAACCTTTAGAAACTCTTTCCAAAGGCCAATACATAATGTTCAACTTAAAAAAAAGGAAAAGTTTCTGCTTGCTTCAAAGAAAGAAAATCATTTGTACAGCTTCCAAATGAATCATTGTTGACTTATTTAACATCTACATGAAAAAAATAAATAAAGTGTTTGTAGAACTATGGACAAACTTTTGTGAAAAAGTTCTTTTTTATATATACTGGCTTATTACCCTGTGCTAAGGAAGCTGTAAGTGGGCCAGGCCATTTTGACTGGGGAATGAGATTTTCTTTCTTACTGAATTTGCTAACACTCTCATAATTCTTCTTCGTGTGGCTGATTTTCCACTCTGATTTACATAAATGGAACACTGGCACACATAATATACAAACACCGTATCTATTTACTCATTAGTTTCTTATTGGCAAATCCCACATGAATCAGGGAGAAAGAAGAAGAGACAGACAAGCATAACTTGATATTTCAGACAAAGGGATCTGCAAAATTGAATAGGCTTCTCACTGTATAAATTACTTAAGCGGTTTATGCAGATTCAACTGACAGATACATTTCTGTTTTACATTTCAGATTTTGAGGAACACATTCCAGATGTCGTGATCCCCTTCTCTTATATTGCAGATCCCAGTTTTAACCAAGTTCCCCACTAATAACTTCAAATACCTTCTAAAGTGATCCAACCATTATCACCTTAGTGATGATTGGGTGACACCAAGTATCACTAACAAGAGAATGATTACTATTGCCCGAATATAGTTTATTCTTTTACATACTTTGCTCTCCTATAAATACACAAAAGATGATTTAAGGAAAATGTAGGTTAGCCAAACTCCTTTGAGAAACAACGTAAACTAGTGGTTCTTCAGCTGTGGTTCTCCACCAGCTTATTAACCTGGGGGCCTATGATGTCATCACAGGGCCCCCCATAAAGGCTTGAAGTAATGTTATGATTTAAATCTTGAGTTAAATCTTGGTGGTCTGTGGCCATGGTTCATAGCCACAAACGATATTTAAAAGGGGGTCTGTGATGAAGAGAAGGTTGAGAACCACTGATGTAAACAATATGTGTTAATGATTAGGAACAGAGAGGGAATAATGGTGCATGCACATTACTATTGGACATGGGTATGTTTTACTATTTTCTTTTACTTATATATGTGAGACTTATAAATGGTAATAAAATCTTCATAAGGTGACAGTGGGACCAATGAGAAAAGTCCAAGTATTATTTGCCTTCAGTTCCCCAACTGTAAAATGATTATTTGAAATTATATGAAATAATTGCATTTTTTCTAGAGTAATTCAATGATAATTGGATTAGTGTGTGGCTTTGGCAGTGAACTTCACCTTTCCTGTTTTGTAGACCTTATGCTAGCCTTATGTTGTAGTGGTTGAGGCATCAGGCTAGGGAACAAGAGACCTTGAATTTCCCACCAAGATTGTACCAAATTCTCTGTTTCCCACAAATATATTATTCTAAGTCCTTCTCCATAATCCTCTAATGTTGCACCATACTACGTTCTTGAGAAGAACCGGTTTGGTAGTTGCCACCACCCAGTCTTCTACCAATAAAATTCCTCCCTCGTGAGGAAGAGTAATAAATGCCCTATTATCTGTTTGCTTGCCCTTCCAATACTTAAATTTAGCAGCTTATCTTCCTGGAGTAATAAACTTCTTCCCAGCCACCACTCCTGGTGGAACAAAACAGCTCCAGAAAGATACCATTCAGGTCAATTGATAAAATATCAATAGCAGTTAGACTTACATACTGCTTCACAGTGCTTTACAGCCCTCTCTAAGCAATTTACAGAATCAGCAAATTGTCCCCAACAATCCTCATTTTTTACCAACCTCAGAAGAATGGAAGGCTAAGTCAACCTTGAACCTGGTGAAATTCGAACTGCCAAATTGCAGTCAGCCAGCAGTCACCAGAAGTAGTCTGCAGTACTGCATTCTAACCACTGAGCCACTGCAGCTCATAATAACTCCACAAAGGATTCTAATATAGTTTCCCTGCAGCAATTTTCCTCAGATTTTCCATCTGTTCTTTTGGTCAGGGTTTAGTAATGTCCAGGAGAGGTGGGAGGAGTGTCAAAAGACACAAGACAGCAAGTGCAACAATGGAATTGAAGCCATGTCTCTTTGAACTGAAGCCACATCCTGGACATAAACTGTTTCCCCCCCTTGAAACACTGCTGTAGGGTATTGCATGCTAAAACAACTAGATATAGGGACATCCCAAAGATGCTTTTTCAAAAGGCAACTGGACTTTATTTTTCCTTGAAGACATTTCACTTCTCATCCAAGAAGCTTATTCTTATGTCTAAATATATTTACCCATGTTGTATGGCTGTATTATTATTATTATTCTCATATTCTCTAATACTCCTTCTTATTGGAAGCATTATTATGATGATTATTATCCTGTTGCTATGCATTTACCATGATTGCTTCTGCACTCTCTGTTCTATTCTATTCTATTCTATTCTATTCTATTCTATTCTATTCTATTCTATCCTTTGTACATACAATTTCTTTGTTTTTTTTTCTTATGTTAGTTGATCATTGACTTGCTAAGCAAAACATAAATACCTTAGATATTATTTTGAGCAGCTCATAAACAACAATGGTCTATAGCAAATCTGTCACCCTCTTGTTTGGCCCATTTTGCTTCCCTAGAATCATACAGAGACAACCTGAAGTTGGTACTCACTGATCCTTCTAATTGCTTTGTACTGTCTTCTTCATTTAATCTGATCATTGATAGCATGCCAGGCAGCTGTTATGGGTTTCTTAAAATCCTATTTAATTCTCAAGCATCCATGAACTTTAATCTGATCAATGACCAGTTAAACATGCTGTTTGGCATAGAGTAACAATGTTGCCAGCCAGCCATCTTTTTTGTAGTTCTAAGTGCCAGAGACAAGAATATGTTTTTAAAGGATTAGGCACAAGTTCAGGAAAGCAAAGACTTTATGATTACAAGTGGAATTTGCTAGAGGAGTCCTTGCAAAGTATGCTCTCTTTCTATGATTGTGGGATGCTCTAATAATGGATTAGTTGGCAAATATCCACAGATCCAAAGATTTCTACTTATATGGTTTGGCGCTGGATGGAATTATTTGTGAAAACTTTGGTGGAACTCCATTAGAGTTTTAGGAGTTTTGCAATATACTTCTCCAAAAGAACTGTGGACATACTATTATATTCTTTTATCTACTTGAGTAATGTTTATTTCCATATTCTCACTAGTGACATGATTTGAAGTATTCAGTGCTTTGAATCAAATTTCACTGTTTCCTCTTCAAATCAAATGATTCACTGAACTAAGTTCAATTATTTATAACCAAGTACAAGTCTAACAGCTAATTCATTTGACTGTGAACTTTATTTCAAAATGTCATAATACATTTATCATTACTTTTGGAAATATACCTGAGGGGGTGGGGGGAATTTAAATCTTTCAAGCTTTTATGTTCCAAGAAAACAAAGGGAAAATTGTTTTGCTATGGCAAACCCAGTTTCAATGTATTTAGAAAAATAAAAGAAACTATCTTAGAAACAAAAGCTTTCACTGTTTATGGTTCTTTATTATAAAATGTTGTAGCCATGTTTAACTGGGATATTCTAAATTCAGATAGTTGGTTTAATTCCATGGGTTTTAGGAAGCTGGAGTAAACTTAATTATGGTAAATAATAATTTGAGAATACCTTTACTGGTGCTATAACAGTGAGTCAGAAAAAAGAATAAAAATATAAATTCCATGCACATTGGATTTTTCCCTTGTCCTGTGAGGAAGAGCAACTTCACAGATCAAACTTAACAGCACCTTAAAAGCTTTGTTTTTCTCAGTCCAGTTCCACCAACAGACTATACAGCTAGCAAATGCCTAGTGTCAGGATTCTGGCAGTTACCCCAATTAAATCATGAGTCTCGAGCCAAACTTCCCAAACTTCAAAGGATTTATTGGGAGTTAACCTGTCTGGAACTGCCTGGGTGTAGCCAACTCTGAGACACATAAATTCATTGTCACCCTTGACCCTGGTTTTCCCCCACCTCCTGGGTGTATCATAATCCATATTCTCCAGTGAGATGTATCCAAAGCCAATCAATCATGTTCTCCAATTAGATTTTTGCGTGGCAGAAACTTCAGTCACCTAGTTACTATCTCTGAAAAACTATGTATGGAATGCACTTTCGATTTCCAAGCTGCTATGCTGCTCTTTTAAACCCCTTTCCCCCCTCCCTTTCTGCTGGAAACTCTAAAATGACCGTAGAAATATTTTATGAGCTGATGCCTAGATCTTTCTTCTAGTTAGATAGAGGCACATTTTTTTTTGGTCTTGCAGAGAGTACTTTTCTCAAATACTGAGTACTCCAGCCTAACATTTCTATAACTGCGTACAATATTGCTACGAAGAGTAGGTGCCTACAGTTATTTTTAATTTCTCTAATTTCTATTTACCTCTTACTGCAGAGATAAGGAAAAGACTAAAGACATACAGGAAGTCCTTGACTTACGATCACAATTCAGCCTAAAATATCTGTTGCTAAGTGAGATATTTGTTAAATGAGTTTTGTTCTATTTTATGACTTTTCTTGCCACCGTTGTTAAGGGAATCACTGCCATTGTTAAGTTAGTAATACACTCGTTAAGTGAATTTGGCTTCCCCATTGACTTTGCTTGTCAGAAAGTCATCAAAGGTGATCACATGACCCTGGGACACTACAACCGTCATAATTATGAGTCAGTTGCCAAGCATCTGAATTTTGATCACATGACCTTGGCACACTGCCACAGCCATAAGGGCAAAAAATGTTCATAAGTCACCTTTCTCAGTGCCGTTGTAACTTTGAATGGTCACTAAATGAACTGTACCTGGTTTCTCTTTAGAGAAGGATCATTCTAAACACAAAATCAAAAGCATTCATTTCAATAACCTTATTTATTTATTTAGTTTGTCAAGCATGTATGAGAAAACAAGTATAAGTATGAACATAACATATAAACATGTAAGTATAGACTGGAGCAAGTATATACATAATAAATGAGTACGAATAAATGGGAGCAGTAGGACAGGGATGGTAGGCATGCTGGTGCGCTTATACACACTCCCTTACAGAGCTCTTAGGAGTGGAGTGAGGTCCGCGATAGACAGTTTACAGTTAAAGTTTTTTTTAAATAAATTTTTATTGTTTTTAAAAACAAACATATACAAACAAAACATAAAAACATCAAGCCATCTTCCATATATGTACATACAGTGTGCCGGTTAGTTTACAAATTGTTTTGTGCTTCCATTTCGTAGTCTTCGATTACAATTACATTGCATATAATCTCGTATTTTCAATCAAAAATTAAATACTTTAGTATCATTATTAATCAATCATTTGACTATAGTTTTAATCATTCATGTTTTACAAGATAATCATAATTTGCTTAGTTTGTTTTATAACAACTCATATTATCATCCCAAATCTATCATAAAATCATTTTGTAGATATAATAAGAAAAGAATACATCTTTATATATTTATTATTTTCTAAAAGTCTACATATTTCATTACTATATTTTATTGTCTAACCATTGATAGAATAGATCCCAAATTTTATAAAATTGTTTATCATCTTGTTCTCTAATTTCAAATGTCAATCTACTCATTTCAGCACATTCCAATATTTTCTTAATGATTTCCTCCTGTGATGGTGTTTTCTCATTTTTTCAGTTTTTAGCAAATAAAAATCCTAGCCGCTGTTAATAAATTTACAATCAGGTATTTCAATTCTTTACTATATATTTCAGGTAAAATTCCCAATTAAAATATCTCTGGTTTCAAGTCTATATGTTTTTTTGTCATTTTTTTCCAACCACATGTGGATTTTAGTCCAGTATTTTTTAGCATCCGCACAAGTCCACCACATATGGTAATATGAGCCAGGTGTCTGATGACATTTCCAACATTTTTTGGATTTATTCTTGAACATTCTAGCTATTCTTGTCGGGGGGAAATGCCACTTGTAAAACATCTTATACAAATTTTCTTTATATGCTGTCTTGTCATTGTCATTTTATAATTTTGAGACCACAATTTTTGCCATTTCTCTAAATCGATCCCATATCCAAAATTCTTCCCCAAGCAATCATAGTTTCTTTAACTTGTTCTTCTTCTAATTTAATTTCTAATAAATATCCATACAATTTTTTAATCACCTTTTCATCAGTACCTGTCAAAATCTTATCTAAATCAGTCAATTTATCATAGAAACTGTTAGGTTTGGGAAAAGAGAGGCTGAACCAGAGCATGAATGCAACAAATACTTTATTGAAACAATAAAGGGCTGACCGTGCTTGCCACGCCTGGAACTGGCTCGCAGCAATCAGCAACTGGTGGGACCCCGCAGCCTGCTTTTATAGCTGGCTGCTGGGGAGAACCAACCAATGGGTGAAGGGAAGGACGCCCACGCAAAGTGAGTGGACCTGAGTGAGAACTCCTAGAGTTCTCAGGACATAACACCCCTTCCCCCCAGATGCGAACACGCATAGTCTCTGAGGTAGGCCGGAGGTTTATGTTGGCGCCCGGAATGGCGCAGCTCTGGAACACTGTCTGTCCGTTCGGGGTCTGCCTGGGAAGGCAGAGCCGGCAAGGTGTCATCGGTATGCCCCTCGGTTCGGGCATGCCCGGGGCTCGTAGGGTTGGTCTCTGGGGATGCGCTCCCGTAGACAGGATCGGGTTGGTCAACCGTCTGGGTGCCGCTGTCCGTGTTCGGGCCTTCGGGATCGGCTGTTGGTGTGAACTGGTCGCCGGGCATGATGTGGATGTGGGGCTGCTGATGAGGTCTCCCTTCATCGTGTGACTCTGGATCCCTGCTGGCGAGGGTGCTGAGGCGCCTCCGCAGTTGGTCTGTGTGCCTTCTCCAGACGCGGCCATCCTCTAGTCTGACCCGATACGACCGCTACGATCTCGCCCGGGATCCACAGGGGGTCTCCAGCGAAGTTCCTCGCGAATACTGGCTCCTGTAAGATAAAATGTCTAACCCCCGATGTGGAAGTGAGGGGAGAGTCAGGGCAATATTGTGGGTGGAGTCTGTCCAATACGTCCTCAGGCGCCTGCCCATCAGGAGTTCGGCTGGGGACTTATTGGTGGCTGAGCAAGGAGTTGAGTGCTGGCTCATCAGGAACCGCGAGAGTTTGTGGTGCCAGTCATCCCTGCTGAACCTAGCCAGGGCTTCTTTAGTGGTCCTGACGGCCCTTACAGCCAATCCGTTACTGGCAGGATGAAATGGGGCTGTGAAAATGTGGCAGATGCCCAGGTTGGCCACGAAACGGCTGAACTCGGTCGATGCGAACTGTGGGCCATTGTCGGAGACAATGGCGTCGGGTAGCCCGTGCGTTACGAACAGGCGTGTTAACACGTTGGTGATTGCTAGTGTGGTGGTCGTGGATAGCTGTGCTACGTCAATCCATTTAGAATAGGCGTCCACGACCACTAGGAACATCTTCCCATGCAAGGGGCCGGCCAGGTCGATGTGAATTCTGGACCAAGGAGCGCTGGCGCTTTCCCATCTAGTAGGGGTGGCAATGGGGGGAGCAGGACGGGATTCCTGGCAAATGCTGCAGGAACTTACCCAATTGACAACGTCCTCGTCGAGACCCGGCCACCACACTTAGCTGCGTGCTAATGCCTTCATTCTCACGATGCCAGGGTGTCCCTCGTGCAACGCCTCCAGAACTCGGGTACGCAGTGAGGTCGGGATGACCACTCGAGTGCCCCATAGTAGACAGCCCTGCAGACTGGACAACTCCTGCATGCGAGTCTTGAAGGGTGTGAATTTGTTTTCAACATTGCCCCCTGGCCACCCCCTCCTCACCCAGTCGAGCACCTGGGCGAGCGTTTGATCTGCCTTGGTTTTAGCCGCAATATCAAGGGCAGTGATGGGTAGGTCCAACTGGGTGATCTCGAAAATCGCGTTGACAGGAGCAGGGTCTTCAGCCGGAGCCGGCAAGGGGCAGCGACTGAGAGCGTCAGCGTGGGACAGTGTTTTACCCGGGCGGTGTATAAGTCTGTAGGAGTAGGCTGCTAGGAAGAGGGTCCACCTTGTCATCCTAGGGGAAAGGACTTGAGGGGTTTGTTTGTCCCCGGCTAGTAGGCCCAGGAGGGGCTTGTGGTCGGTGACCAGCTCAAAAAAATGGCCAAAAAGAAATTCGTGAAATTTTTTGACGGCTACAACAGCTGCTAGGGCTTCCTTATCGATCTGGCTGTAATTGCACTCCGTTGCAGAGAGCGTCCTTGAGAAAAAGGCGATGGGAGCCTCGGTGCCATTGGGGAGCCTGTGACTTAGTACCGCCCCAATTCCAAAAGGGGATGCGTCTGCTGCCAGCACTAAAGGAAGGTTAGGGTCGAATTGAATAAGTACCGCCTCTGACGTGAGTAGTGATTTGACGGCGTGGAAAGCCTGATCTTCTTTGTGCCCCCAGTGCCACGGTGACTTTTTATCCAGTAATCTGTGTAGGGGTTCAGCTACTGATGCCTTATGGGGCAAGAAGGATGCATAAAAGTTCAATAGCCCCAAGAAAGCCTGCAGTTCAGTTTTGGAGGTTGGAGTGGGTGCCTCGTGGATTGCCTTAACCTTGGACTCCAGGGGGTGGATGCCAGAGGCGTCAATTTTATAACCCAGAAAGTCCACCTGTCTAGTGGCAATGGCACATTTTTCTTTTTTCAACCTGAGGCCATGCTGTCTGAACCTCTCTAACACTGCTCGAACTCTCTGGAAGAGTTGGGGTCTGTCCCTGGCCGAGACTAAGATGTCGTCGAAGTAGGGTACTACAACAGGGAGGCCCTGCAAAATCCGCTCCATGAGGGATTGAAAAATACCTGGGGCAACACTTACGCCAAATTGGAGACGCTTGCATCGGAAAGCACCCCTGTGAGTGACAATGGTCTGGAGTTCCGCTGTTTGGTTATCAACAGGGAACTGCTGATATGCTTGAAATGCTGCCTGGTTCGAATGTGTGTAATAAATGCTGAATGACGGGCACAGGATAAGCGCTAACTTGCAAAAATTTATTGATTGTCGTCTTGTAGTCCGAGCAAATTCTCAGGCTACCGTCTTTTTTGAGGGGTGTGACAATGGGCGTCTCCCATTTGGCGAAATCTGTTGGCTCAATGACCCCTTGTTTTAACAGTTTATCCAATTCTGCATCTAGTTTTGGCCGAATAGCAAATGGGACCCTACGCGGTTTTAGCCTGATTGGGACTGCCTGGGGGTCAACTGAGAATGAGATGGGGGTACCGTTATAACACCCCAGCTCTTCGCTGAACACATCTGAGTAATCAGCGAATAAGGAGTCAGTGTCTGAGGTTGAGACAGCATGGACTCCTGTTAGCCCTAGGCCGAGATGGGGAAACCAATCGAGCCCCAATAAGGTGGGTAGATTGCCATTAACTACCACTAGAGGTAGGTGACCTTTAAAAGCTCTAAAACTGACAAGGAACTTGCCTCTGCCGATTACAGGAATGGTCTTCCCCTGGTAGTCCTTCAGGCTAAACTGGCATCTCTGGAGCCGGCTAGTGGATAGGCTGGGTTGGAGCCTCTTGAGAGTGTTCCACGAGATAATTGAGAGCGCTGACCCTGTGTCAACCTCCATGCGGCACTGTTTACCTTCTAGGGAAACGGAGAGAGAAATTTTACTAACAGTGTGGCAAGTGTGCTTGGCAAGGTGGTGCGTGCGACAGTTCAATACTTGCCTCTGTGGTCCCGAGTGCGAGGGGGGGTGTCTTTGTGCTGCGCTTTGGGGGGCTTAGCAGACTCTCGCGATGTGTCCCCTTTTATGGCAGTTATTGCAGGTGGCTCCCTTAAACTTGCAGGTGGCCCTCTGATGAGATCCCCCACAGGCTAGGCACAGGGTGATGTGCTTGGGTGGACCGATGTTTTCTTGTTTGGCTCCTACCTGCGGCCGTCTGTCGTTGGAGAGGCGGTGGACGTCGTTTTCATCACTGATGGCTTCCTCTGCTACCACCTCCTCGGAGTGGACTGGAAGTGATGTCAACTTGGCACTTGGGCCCTGGATTTCGGTGGCTAAGTTCGTTGCCAACTCAGCTGCCAAGGCCTCCTCGACTGCTTGTGCGAGGTTGAGGTCTTTTTTGGTGAGAAGGCGCCTTTGCAGGTGGAGGTCCTTGACCCCACAGACTAGTTGATCGAGGAGCATGTCCTCCAGGTAGGTTCCAAACCCACAATGCAATGCTGCTGTTCTGAGAGCGGCCATATATTGATTGATGGCCTCCTTGCTCGATTGCTTCCTCATACGGAAGGTGAATCTCCTGGCAATCTGTGAGGGCCTGGGAGAATAGTGGTTAGTGAGGATTTCAAGTAACTCAGACCACGGAACGTTTTTCAGCTCACGAGGAGCCACGAGTGCCGTGGCAGTATCATAGACGGTGGCTCCACAGTAGATTAGGAAATAGGATTTTTTCTGATGCTCTCCCGCATCCGTCAGGCCGACTGCATCGATATAATGATTAAAGCGGTTCTTATACGATTCCCACTTCTCCTCGTCTGGTTTGAACGCCGGGAAGACTGGGTTGGAACTCATGGTGCTGGGGCCGGTTGAACTACCTGTGGAAAAAATCTCTCTGGGGCAGCATACAATGTTTTAGCGCCTGTGGTAGGCGAGTGATTTCAGCTCAGGAGAGGCTTTTCGCAATCCTCTCTTTCTCTCTGGGTTAACCACGTTTGGCTGTTAGCCGTTGGCGGCGTCTAGATTCGCGCCTGTGTGGGCGTCAGTGACTGGACTACAGCGCTGTGCTGTGCCTTTTAGGTTTGAAATTCAAATGACAGCCGTTTGAATTTCGCGCCTAATACTGAGCGGCTGCGGCTCGCAGCGCTTCACTTTCCCTGTAGCTGGGCTAACAAGTGGCTACAGACGCTTCTAACTTTCGATTCTGACCGCTCTCTCTGGCTGCGGATCAGCGTTCGCTTCTTATCGCTTGCTGGCCGCTTTCTCTGTCAGCGGATCAGCGTTTGCTCTTTTTGTTTGCTCTTTTTGTTTACTGACCGCTCTCTCTGGCTGCGGATCGGCGGCTAGTGACTCAGCGGTTGCATGGTGCTTCTGGTAGCCATCCCATCCTCGTCGCCAGTGTTAGGTTTGGGAAAAGAGAGGCTGAACCAGAGCATGAATGCAACGAATACTTTATTGAAACAATAAAGGGCTGACCGTGCTTGCCACGCCTGGAACTGGCTCGCAGCAATCAGCAACTGGTGGGACCCCGCAGCCTGTTTTTATAGCTGGCTGCTGGGGAGAACCAACCAATGGGTGAAGGGAAGGACGCCCACGCAAAGTGAGTGGACCTGAGTGAGAACTCCTAGAGTTCTCAGGACATAACAGAAACCTTCCATTTTAGAAACTTTATCATACCTTGAATGTATTTGCACATATGAAAACCAATTCATCTTTATACCTTGTTCCTCTAGTTTTTGTATAGATTTGAGTTCACCCTTTTCATTCAATATTTCATCATATCTAACTATTTGTTCATTTTTCTATATTCTAGGATAAGAAAATGCTTCAATAGTTGATAACCAGACTGGAATTTTCAAATAACATTGTCTTTTAATCTTCTCCCAGTTTAACCACAGAGACTCCCGTATATATTGTCTTCTAAAATACCCCTGTGTTTTAGTTCCTTTATACCATAAAAAAGCATGTCACCCCAACAACAAATCATGTCCTTCTAATATCAACAATCTAGTATTTCTTAGTGTTATCCATTCCTTAACCCACATCAGATTTGTAGCTTGGTAGTACAACTCCCAATTAGGCAAACCAAATCCTCCTCTAATTCTAGCATCTCGCAAAAGTTTTAACTTTATTCTCGCTTTCTTACCTTGCCATATATATTTCAACACAATTTTATTTAAATCTTCAAAGTAATCTTTTCCAAGCCTAATTGGAATTGTTTGGAACAAATATAAAATTCTGGGTAATATATTCATCTTGATTGTTGATATTCTCCCTATTAATGACAGTTGTAAATTTTCCCATTTCACCAGATCTAGCGCTATCTGCTGCTTAAGTTTGATATAATTATTCTCTTTTAGTGTACTGCATCTTGCTGTCAAATATATCCCCAAGTACTTGATCTTATTCATGACCTGGATTTTCAATAGATCTGCCAGTTCTTCCTTTTGTCTTGATAGCATATTCTTTGTCAAGATCTTTGTCTTATCTTTATTTATTTTCAAGCCAGCCACCTTTTCATATGTCTCTATCTTTTCTATCAATTTTGATGCTGTTTCTAGTGGGTCTTCTAAGATGAAAACCAGATCATCTTCAAATGCTTGCAACTTAAATTCTTCCTTTTTAATTTTCATCCCTTTTATATTCTTTTCATCTCTAATATTTCTGTTTAGCACTTCCAAAATTAACACAAACAACAAAGGTGATAGTGGGCACCCTTGTCTTGTTCCTTTTCTTATATCGATAGAGTCTGTCAGTTCTCCCTCTTATCATTACCTTTGCCATTTGCTTATGATATATAGCTTCTATTGCTTGAATAAATTTTCTAGCAAAACCCATCTGTTCCAACAGTAATAACATGAATCGCCAATTCACATTATCAATTGCCTTCTGTGAATCTAGAAATATCAGAGCCATTTGTTTTTCAGGATGTGCCTCATAGTATTCCAAGGTGTCCAAGATTACTCTCATATTATCTTTAATTTGTCTCTTTGGCAGAAATCCATTTTGATCAGGAATTCATTATTTAGATATTTTTTAAGTCTTTCTGTCAATATTGAAGCAAAGATTTTATAATCTGCATTTAGTAGAGAAATAGGTCTATAGTTCTTAATTTGTAATGGATCGGCCTCCTCTTTTGGAATAAGTGTAATATAAGCTTCTGACCATGATTTAGGTATCTTCTTCTTTAACATAACTTCATTCATAACTTCTAGCAATGGAAGATTCAACGATTCTTGTAATGTTTTGTAAAATTCTGCCGGAAGTCCATCAGGGCCTGGTGCCTTTCCATTGTTTTGCTTCTTGAGTGCTTCAGTTAACTCCATCATCGTTATATTGCTTTCTAACATTGTTGCAATCCCTTTAGGTATCTAAGGTAAATTAGCATTCTGTAAGTACTGTTTAACTCTTTCCTCATCAATATTCTCTTGCATATATAGTGTCCCATAGAAGTCTCGAATGATTTCCTTCTTCTCTTTACTACCATAGCAAACTTGGCCTTGGTCATCTGTTAATTGCAATATTTTCCTTGATTCTTTCTCCTTTCTCAATTTGTATGCTAACCATCTACCTGGTTTGTTGCATCTTCAAAGTAGTTCTGTTTAGCACCTCTAATTTTCTGTGCTAATTCTTTTTCTATTAGACCCATTTTATGTTTGGTTATATCCATTTTTAACTTGATGTCCTTTTTCTGTGGCATTTTCTGTAGCTCTTTTTCAAGTCTTTTATACTCATCCTCTAATGTCTTAGAGGCTAGTCTTTTCATGGTATTTCTTTTCCTTGTATAGTCTATTATCAAGCTTCTGGCATATGCCTTCATTGTATCCCATACATTCTGGATTGATGTATCTTCTTTTTTGTTTTCTCTAAAGAAAAAAGGCAGTTCTTTCTCCATCCACTGTGTGAAGTCTTTTTCCTTTAAAATGGTATTTGTCAGTGTGTGCTCCCTTCAAAATCCAAGAAAGAAATACTCAGACTCCATGGATTAGAGCAAAGTTATCCTTTTACTGGAAATTAAAGTGGAAGCTACAGATGGAATTCCGAATCTGAGAAATTGGCGCGCAGATCACATATACAAAGGAATGGAATTGTTCCCACCCTCCAAAGTCCAAAAGACTCTTCCAGTTAAAAGTTCTGAATATGATCATGTGGGCATCTTCAGGTGATGATGAGGCCTCTGTCCGTTGACCTTGACATATTTTGATAAAACCTCACAGCTGCGCAAAAGGGGATAGAAGCTAGCAAGGAAATGGAAAGTTAAAGACAAGAATTCATACACCCCCTCTTCTTGCTTACCCACAGTAAAGGAATGCAAAACACCTCCAGCTCTCTTCCCCCCAAGTCACCCCTCCCCCCATTGCTAATGACAGCCAAAAGAATTAAGCCTGGAAGCAGAGAAGATGTAGCCGAAGAGATCTTGAAGCTGACATTATTATTTAATGCCCATCTAGATCTACTTCTTTGTCCTTTCTATTTAATTGTCATTCGATTGTGATCTGCCCAAGTACTTGTTTCAATATTTATTTCTTGAATATATTAGTTAACAATTCTGTTGACATCCATATCATATCTATTCTGGATCATGATAAATGTCTATTTGAGTAGACGATGTATTGTTTAGTTTTAGCATTTCTTTCTCTCCATATATCTTTTAAGTTTATTTCATCTACCATTTTAAAAAAAGATTAAGGGAGAGTCTTTCTGTTTTGCTTTATTTTTTTTATTGTTTTCTGTGCTGTATAGTCCAGTTTACTGTCTACTATTGACCTCAACCCTTTCCTAAGAGGTCTGTAGGGAGCATGCATAAGCACACCAATGTGCCTACCATCCCTGTCCTATTGTTTCTTTTATTTTTTATTTTTCTTATATGTATCCATATATTCATAACTATGTTTTTACTTATACCTATTATCTTGTAAGCAATTGACAAAAATAAATAAATAAAAATAAATAAAACATGGATGCCCTTAGGATAAGTGTGGTAAGCCAAATAATTCAACACAAGGGAGATCAAGAGGCGAATTTCAAATGATGTTGTTAAAACTAGTCAAGATTACCGTCAACCCTATTAGACAGACCTGACAAAGAAATCAACTATGGGAAAGCTAAATCTATGTTTATTGAGATTGACTTCTGATGTGAGTCATGGATGACTGAAGACATCTCTGTGAATGGGTGGAGATAATGACTGCTACATACAATGAAAGACTGGTGAGTAGAATGATCCTTCAAAGTTCTCCAGAGAAGGAAATAATGGGAGAGCATCCACAAGTGTTCTGACTGGCAGCTCCTCACACAAATACCCATAAAACAGCAGTTTCTTGTGTATTTGAATGCTAGGATACAAGGATGTTAACATCTCAGGAGTAATAGAATCTTTAGTAAGAATACTAAGGCAGCTAAATCACATTTGGAAATGTTCAATTTCACCACTTTGTAGATATTTGATTTCAGCTGAATTTTACCTTTTTCTTTGGATTTAAAAATAATTTAAACAGAGACTTAAGAATTTTAAATAGTATACAATTGGCAAAAGGCACAGAAAAAATATTCTGATTTAAGAGAGTTT
The DNA here is from genome assembly GCF_900518735.1 of Pseudonaja textilis. The sequence continues at coordinate 1,676,880 of NW_020769336.1, forward strand.
TAAATGGATTGGTAGACCAGAGCCATTTGGAATGTTAATAACTTTTGCTATAAGATTTGAAAAAATGCCTAGAGTTACTGAGGTGATATAGGCACTGTAGGAATTTAATAAATAATAAAATAATAATAACAATGAAAACAAGTGCAATGTACTTCTGGGAAACAATTGAAACAGAACTAAGCTGATATTAGGAATTGAAGCTTGACGAAGATTGCAAATGGATAGCACAGGGAACTAAAGGACCAGGCAGAAAAGAGTTAAAATAGTTAAGCTGGTTATAACTCTTTGTCATCTTAAAGAGGTTTTTGGTAATTGGATTGAGATATTAATAATTAACATTTCAGAAAGGATACAGGTTTCACTAGATAATTGTTTAAAACACTTTTACTTGAAACAGCCATTATATAGTTTGAAGGCATGGAAGACAAAAAAAAAATGAGGTAACAAAAATGGGGATACAAAAGACAAATTGCGAAAAGGATGTAGACAGCTGCAACAAGAAATCTGAATGACACCTCCATGGGAAGTGTCTGGTAAAAGGTTTGAAGACTCCTCTTGAATCCCAAAGGTTGATGAAAGAACAATTCCTGTGACACCATTGGAATGATTAAGACTATGAAGAGTAAAAAGACAACATAAAGTTGGATGATTTGATCACGGATATATAACCATTTTTAGACTTTTGGCAGTTCCCTAATAGATTTTTTGCTGAAGCAAGACTGAAAAAATGAGTTCTGGATTGCATATAGATAATAGGTTTTAGGAAGAATTTTTTAATTTCTGACTTTTAAAAGGGTGAGAAGTTATTATATTAACTTATCTTTGGTATGGTGAAGCTTGGAAACTACTACTTTATTGTTGTCTTTGTTGCCTTTTTACTTTCTTTTTTTCCTTTTCCCGTTTCTTGACTTTCTGAACTTTCATTTTTTCTATTTTTTCTATTTTAGTTTATATTAGTTTTTACTATGTTTATTAACAACTTCAATACAATTATAAAATGAAGAGATTGGTTATAATAACAGAATGCCATAAATCTTTACCACTCTTACATTCATGTTAAGCAGGGAGATATCTGTCTGAGCCCCTTCAGAACACTGAGCTGTGATGGCACAGTAGTTAGAGTGCACATTGCAGGCTAATTATGTCAACTGCAAGCAGTTCGATCCTGACCAGCTCAAGGGTGACTCAGCCTTCCACCTTTCAAGGTCAGTAAAATGAGGAGCCAGATTGTTGGGGGCAATATGCTGACTCTGTAAACAGCTTAGGGAGGGCTGTAAAGCACTATGAAGCAGTATATAATGCTATTGCTATTGTCATCTATTGTGGATAATATATGTTTTCCCCCTCATTGCTTTGGTGACAAAGCTTGCAAATCTCCATCAAGGTCATCTTACTTACTTTCTGCTGTTATACTGAACTTTCCAGATAAATTATTCATAATAACATCCCAAATAGACTAACAAACCTTTCTCCTATATTTCTTGGAAAATATGATTTGTACCTCTGTTGAATACTGACAAGCTACAAGATGAACTAAATTACTTTACCACGATTCAATCTTTCCACAAACTGCATCAAAAGCAATTAGACAATCCACCAGAGCCCCTGCCTTGTAGAACATCACTCCCCACAAAGTGAAGTTGGCCTCAGTTCTGTTGGCCTTCCAGGAGGCTCTTAAAATATGGGACTATCAACAATCTGGTAGATCTCAAGCAGGGGTGGGACTCTACAGGTTTGCACCTATTCGCTAGAACTGGCTGTTAACATTCTAGAAGAATGTTAGAAAAAATTACTGGCCTAATCCTGTAAGGAAGGCAGGAAGGAAACATTCTGGTGTTGCTTACAGAAACTGCCTCTCCGTTAACCCTTATTACATTCTTGGTAGGACTAGACTTCCTTTCTCAGGAACTTCTCTTGAGTTTTTTCCCCCTCCTTTGTTGGTACTTCGCTTGTGTGGAGTGACTATTCAAAGTTACAGTGGCACTGAAAAAAGTGACTTATGACCGTTTTTCACACTTACGACTGTTGCAGCATCCCCACAGTCATGAGAGGCCAGGTGAGGAGATGCGTGCTTCGATGTGAGTGATGTTGAGTTGACCACGCCCAGCCAGTCACATGACCACCAAGCCATGCCCACCAACTAAGCCATGCCCACAGAACTGGTTGTTAAGAAATTTGAATCCCACACCCCTGATCTCAAACCTGTTATATAACCATCTATATTATTAATGGCATGTACTTTCTGTATGTTTTCATGCCATTATGTTATTTGTTTTGTTTTTATTTCAATTGGTTGTTTTAATGGATTTTATATATTCTTGATTACTATATGCACTGTGCTCAAAGTCACTAAGTGAGATGAGTTATTATGAAAATGTGAATGAATGAATGAATGAATGAATGAATATTCATGGCTTCCTTCAGATGGTTATAAGATCCCTCTGAAGTTTATCATGGTAAAATACATGCAAATGGGGGGGGGGGTTAATTGTTTGGCAATAAGGGAAGGGGATAGTGAATTCTATTCATTATAGAGTTTGAAAGTCTAAAATGCATGAAGAATTACCTTTTTTGAGAAGAAAAATGTAGAGCATTCACTAGGAAGAAGGAGAAGTTAATAAATACTTTATGCAGATGTTGTCATTCACAAATTCCTTTAGGCTAGTTCCTTCACCAACATGAAAAATTGCATTTAGAAGGAAGAAACTCCTCCAGATTTATAATACAATTACAGGATCAGGATCATGGGACAAAGTCTCTCCTCAGCTTTTCCATCAGTATAGTTAGAGTATTTGGAAAGTAAGGAAGAAGAAATGTCCTGCTGATGCATGAGGGATTGGAGAGGGTTTCTGAGAGCCAAATTTAAAGCCCTTTCCAGCTTAGTAGAAATGTGAGCTATGGTTAGGAGGCCATTCCCTTTGTAATACTGTAGATATTTAGAAAGACTCCTACCTACCTGGATTTGACATCTGAAGGTTCTGATAAATGGACAAAAAAGGATAAAAGAGGGAATGTAGAGAATAGTGTGGTTCTTCTCATCTGTGGTCTGTTGCAGTTTTTCAAGCCTTCCATATATAACCACACAAAGTTGTCTTGGTGCTTCTAAGATGCCTGGAGTATTTTATCAAACTCCTATTTCATTAGATACACTTCCCCTTAAATTGATCTTCCAAGGCAACTTCATTCCAGTCTACTTCCTGAGTAAAAAGTTAATAGTTTGGCACATATGCTCATATTTAACAATTGCCTTATTCTACATGCTATGTTCTGCAGATGTCTGTGGTCTCTCTGGCAAATCACTGAAAGTATCTCTCCGTCTGATCATGAAGCCAATATACTTATTTATATTTGAGCCATTCTGTTGTGGGGATTGCCCAGTTTGTAATTCCTATGATAAAAAGGCCAATTATAAATCTACTCACGAATAATCTATGGAAAATTCTCCAGGTCTCAAGGAAATGTATAATTCACATTGATCAGTGAAGATTGAAACATTTTGGGACCTCCATCATACTTGTCAACAAGGAACCAGGAGACAGAACAGCTGTTACTTTGCACGGTGATTGTTGTACACGGCCCATCCGTTGTGTTAATTTGTCTATCACCTTGTTCAAAAGATCTATATGGGCTGCCCGCTGGTGATGATACTGGGTCATTTGGTCCTGACAGAGTGTAACCAGAATCTAACTCTCCCTTGTATTTTTAGATAGTGCATTATGGTCATTCTTCCCTAATGCTTCCCATTGAACTAGGTGGCCCCCAACTTTTCCACCTGCTTTGATCTGTACCCCTAAACAGCTGCAATCAAGTATAAGACTTGGAATTTATTCAAGGAAAAATATGTACACATGATTCAATGAGATCTCTGTCCTGACTTTCACCTGGAATTCCAATTAAGACCCAGCTAGGTTCTTGGAACAAATAATAAGAACATTAAATGCTAACAACAATAAAGTTTCATTGGTTTATCCAAACTCACATATACACTTACTTATATTCACAACTAGAACTGGCAAAGCACCAAGAGAACAGAATGTTCTTATCAATAAGAAGCATTTGGCTTGTGTTTTCTTTTCAGCACTTTTATAGCCTGTGCTGCTAAACAAGCATCCTCTGTGCACTTCCCTAATTGATTAATTAATCAATTATTAATTAAGTAATTAATTGTTAATTGATTGAATCTTTGTTCCCCTTTTCAGCTATCTTCCTTATTGCTCAGGTATCTGCTTTTTCTCCCCTGCTTGCTTCCAAAATATTGGTGTTGTCTTTACACTGCCTTTTGTTTTCATCTACTGGTTCTAACCTTTTAAAGATTATTCTTTTTATTTATAACAATAGAAGCAAGGTGTTAGTGATCTTGGTAGTGATCAGAGTACTGCAAAACGTATCAGTTGCAATCCTCAGTGGAAAATTTTAACTGGATTTTTTTCTTTCCTTTCTGAAAAAATGGAAGCAAGAGTCTCCTTCTTTTTGCTGATAAAACCATTTCCAAACTAAGAAAGCAATTAGACTGAGACTTAGAAGAACTTTATTGTCACTTTGAATGTACACCAATCGGCATACATTAAAATAATATTTTGTTACATCAAATAATTTCTGTGACTGGCATAAAGCCCTATTTATATTTAACAGCAACAGCACTTAGACTTCTATACCACTTCAGAGTGCTTTACAGCTCCTTCTAAGTTGTTTACAGGGTCAGTATATTGCCTCCAACAATTTGGGTCCTCATTTGGATGGATGGAAGGCTGAGTCAACCTTGAGCTGGTCAGAATCGAACTGCTGGCAGTCAGCAAAATTAGCCTGCAATACTGCATTCTAAACCACTGCACCACCAAGGCTCTATTTAAGATGCCTCTTTTTTCTTCCCATGCCATGCAACAGAACTATGGCCTTGTGCTTTGGGCAGAAGGAAAGTTCACTACCGTTGATTAATTCCTATTGCAATGCATTCTTTGCTACTGAGTTTTGTGATTTGTTTTATATAGTTTAATTTCATAAGATATCTAAAACCATTATAAGCAGAGATAGATAGTCACAGACAGATAAATGCTAGAAATATAGGGTTTTTTCCTATGTTTCCAAAAATTGCTTTGCTACCTTAAAGTAATTATGCTTTTATTTGGATCACAGTTGACAAATTCTATCTTCACACTCCTACATCTTTTGCAAATCAAATCATGCTAAAAGATACTCATTGTAACCCTATTCAGTTCAGTATTTAATCATGCAGGATTTATGTTCCTTAAGAATATGAAAGGAAAAAATGACACACTTCTCAATGATTTTTCTTCTCCTGAAGGAACACACTGATAGAATGTTTGCAGTCCAATTTCTGAAAGAGAAAACAAACATCAGTTTGGTTGGTGAAACAAGAATAACTCCCAGGGTCCAAGAGCACTTGGGAAAAGAGCAAATGGTGAAAGATGCACCACAATGCTGCAGCATAAGCTGTGCTCCTTTTGTATTTGCATTGCAATGTCTCCTGTGGATATCCAATTTGCAAAGGTTGCCAATGTTTCATTTTACCACTTTGATGAATCCATTGGATTCTGCCGGCATTTTTGTCTGGAAAAAGTATAAGATAGGATCCCAGAGATAATAAAGACACTTCCAGATGTTGTTGGATTACAACTGCAAACATTCTGGACTTTGGGGTTACTGTGGTGAATGTAGTCCAGAGTTGCAAATTAATGTAGGCCCAAGGAACCAAGAATGACATGCACATTTTTTTCTGAGTAGTTGTTTTTTGTAGCTTGCCTATAGACAGAAATCTTGCAGGATGAAAACTAGCTACACAAGTATTAAATATACTCTGTGAATTGCTAGAAGGGATGCACCTTTATTCTCTTCCTACCTACTAGAGATTTTAAGCTCTGCTGTTTCTTGCCCGAGCTTATCTCTCCTGTGACTCTGGACCACATTAAACCATATCTTGGGAGGTATCAACGTTGTTAGGAATCTGTCCACTAATTAGTTGGGTTGGCAATATATAAACCAACAATGTATGTTTGTAGCTTTAAGACAAAATCAGTGTGTTGATTTATACTATATTCTGATTGGTTGATTGTATTGCAGATTGCCATAAGAGGGAGCTAGAGATCATGGCGTGCTCTCTCTGACATTCTGTATCTCTGACATTCTGTTGCTATCTAAGGTTCTCTGTTGTATTTATACTGTGCTTATACTTTGATATTTTTGTTTACTGGAAATGACAAAGGCAACCGGTAAGAAGACTTTGTAATTGGATATTCTTTGGACTGTAAAACGTATATGACCTGGACCATTTATTGGACTGTGCTATTTCTTAAAGTAAACTTTAACTCAAGTTAGTGTATCTGTGTGTGGCTGAATAATAATTATAATTATTCATGACTACTCTCATAAACGTTTCCATGCATATATCCTTGTTACTCGAGGGTTATTGTACATAACAAACATCCTGAAATCACAAGTTCCTAAATCTTGACAGGATATTCCTTCACTGATATCTTGTTATTAGAGCATAGTAATTAAAATTATTTATAAAGTTCAAGAAACAGTGGAACTAGGGCTAATTTTCACATCCTGATTTAGCAACCAGCGTCTTTCTAAAGCATCACCACTATTATTATAACAAATGCCAGCTAAAAACATGCGTGGCAAAAGTTTATTTTTTTCCCTGCAGATATTAGTGAAGAAATTCATTTTAAAATATAACAAACATGTGAAGATTTTAAAATCAAAATAGGGGACTGAAAGACTCCTCCTACACATTTTATGGAAATAGAATATTCTTAATGGGATCTGCAGGGCATTCATCATAAAAGCACATAAAAACCCCACTGCAGGAGCCTAATTTTAACTTGTGTAGTTTGCAGAGAAACAAATGGCTTGATAGGCTGAAAACTTAACGTAGTGTATGATTGCAATTCAACACAAAGAACCTTTTTTATTGGCCTACGCATCATACTACCAGGCAATCGTTCTTTTTACTATGGAATAATCACAGTTGCTTAAGATGAAGTAGGCTATCAAATTCAAAGGAAAGATCTAATTGAAGAAATGCTAAAGAGAAGCAAATATAGATAAGAAGGAAGGCAGAATCTTTAATGCCTTGCTTCTTTAAAGCAGATCTTATAAAGATCTAACAAAAGTTTTAATGATATAATTCTCCTTGCAAAAAGAGTTACAAGCTTGGAAAGTACTGCTGTTGGATCTTCTCAGTCAGATCTTCTGGCATTTTATATAGTAGCTTATCACTTGAGTATTTCATTTACATATCACTTTTTTTACAAGGAAATAAATAAACATATACAGTATATTGAAGCAGTATGCAAAAAGCATGCACTGATGTTTCTATTTTTCTTCCAGTGCTCCTGGGCAATTGTGCTTTTAAATATTAAATATATGCAGGCTATGTTAAATGAATGTTGTTCCCACTGAAAATAGAGGGATTTGTTCTTTTTGTCAGTAATTTCAGCAGATACAAACAGAGATGGGTCTCATGGATAAATATTTATTTATACAACATACTTTTAAGTTGATCCTCTATTCCAGGGGTGTCAAACTCAATCATGTTGTGGGATATCATGATGTACTGTGACATTTTTTTCCTTTGGGGAGCTGGGGTGGGGGGTGGCCTCCATGGGCCGTATCCATGCACATTGTCAGGTGTTTGCCTTAGCTGTCCTGGATGGCAAATATAAAGGGATATCACTGGCTGAAAGACTCTGTCCCTGTGATTCTGGAGAGGTGGAAGCTTCTGGATACATTCTTCTTTGCTGCTCTTTTCATAGAGACCTTCAAACAAATTTATTTTCTTGATAATTAATAGGTATCCTGGCTGTTCCAATACTGTTTATTTTCAGTGGTTGCTTAAAGATGAACAGATCATATGACAGTGCAGGTGGCTATATTCTGCACAGCAACACTAAAGATTTGCCAGAACTTGATGAATAATCTGTTATAAATATTTTATATAATTAATGCACCAAATATTTTTATATTATCATCCTGTTATATTTTAGTATCTAATAACCATAGGCATTAAGTACTAATATTACTTTTTAGTGTAGGTTGTGCTCTTCCTTATGTGCATCTGATAGAAGGACTGCCAAATTATTTATATATATATATATATAATTTGTTATTATTTTATTCTAGAACTTTTAACTTTGAGTATTTTTAATTGTACTGGTCTTTGACTTTAATAAATATTTGATTGATTGATATTTGCTTGCATATATTATTTTTAGTTTTATTATATTCACTTCTTTGTGAAATGAGCAGCCATATAAATATAACAAATAAATAAATTACTTGATCAATGATATAGGTATAGTATAGTTTTAAACGCATTATGTACAATATAATATTTTTTAAATGTACAAATACTGCATGCAGTGAGTTTAAAATTATAGAACATGCTTGGTTGCTTTGATTTATTTTTTTAGAAACAGAATGCCTGAGCACTTTCAGAGAAAAAGAGTAAGTAAAGGAATGGCTGTATATTCTTACTAAGATATGATTATTTTTAAGTATACTTTGTTAAACGAACAAGACTGGAAATAATCATGCAGATTTAAAAAAGTAAGCATGTCTTGTTTAGCCAATTTTCAGTTAATGCTCTCTCTTTTATATATGCTATGATTTGATAGTGCTATGGATTAGTGACAAGCTTGAGAAGGTACAAAAATGAATCAAGAACTGGTCAGAAACACAATAACAATACTCACAAAAAAAACATGAAATAAGTGTGCCTGCTGTTTCACACATCACACTAAGATGCTGTTGCTTAAGCAAGTGTAGTCTGTGCTTACTTATTTATTTCATTTTCTTTAGCACGTTGTGCAAATAAGGGAAGAGCATAGCATAGGGAAGAGGTGAATGCTCTGGTGAAATGGTGCAATAAAAGTAAACTGGTTCTACAGTAAATGTTAATAAAGCAAAGGAGATCATTGTAGATTTTAGAAAGAGCTGGCATAGTCATACTCCACTCAGTATCAAGGATGCAGCTATAGAAGTGGTCAACAATATTAAGTATCTGGGGGTACAGATAACTAACTGTCTGGCCCAGCTCCCCAAATACAACAAACCCTCTGACGTGAACTCAAAATATTCCTTTATTAGGAATGCTGGCAGCCACAACAAAAAGTTTCTCTCACAGGCTAAGTTTGTCTGGCCAGAAAATGAATAGTTGTCTGCCAGATCTATTCATCTCTGCCCACTGCCTTTTATCTCCAGAGCTAGGGTGGGGCCTTGCTAGCAGCAGTGGCTCTTCCTTCCCCAGGATCAGCCCACAGCTTTCCATTGCTCTCCTCTTCTGAGGGCTGATGGATAGCTCAGGATCCACCACCACCACCCTCTCTCTCTCTCTCTCTCTCTCTCTAACAGCTCGATTCCCTCTTCCCCCTCAGAGCTCCCAAGTTGCCCTGATGCTGAACCTGACTCTCATGCCTCCTCCTCCTCTGATTCGGCTGCTGAAGGGTCTGGCGGCTGACAGGCCACAACACTAACAATCTGAATTGGTCTCCCCACACATCACCCTTAGTGAAGCATGCAAACCAGGGTCTGCATTTCCTGCATCAGATGAGAACACATCTTTCTCCTTCTGTCCTGGCCACTTTTTACAGAGGCATGATTGAGAACGTTTTAACAAACTGCATCACAGTTTGGTTTGGTGGCATCAGTGCTTCAGATAGAAAGTCCATACAGAGAGTGGTAAGGACAGCTGCGGAGATTATAGGAAGCTCACTTCCTGTTATTCAGGATACTGCTTATAAATGCTATGTGCTTAGAGCTCAAACATTGTTAGAGACCCCACATACCCACTTCACGATCTGTTTCTGTTGCTCCCCTCTGGGAAAAGGTTTTGAAGTATTTCTAGCAGGACTTCCAGATTCTGTAACAGCTTTGTTCCCTATGCCATCCATCTGGTAAATTCACAAGATTCGTTTGTCTCACCATGTACATGTATACATCCAAACTAGACTTTGTTGTTTCTCTGTGTCATATAATATACGTGAGTATATGCATAATTTTGTATTTATTTATTTTGCATGTTTATGTAGTGTATATTGGAGGTGGTGACCCTTTGAGAGCTATATGTGATGAAATTTCATTTTAATGTATGCCAATTAGTATAGATTCAAAGTGACAAGGAAGTTATTCTAAGTTCCAATAAATGAAACAGTATTTATTTTAAGTCAATAAATCTAATCCAGACACTGCTTTATTGGATCACAGTAATACCAATTGGAACTTATGTAATATATGAACTCAGGAGATTACATCACTACTTACTCTTTTTATTATTAATATTAGCATAATATAGATATTGTGGAGCATTAAATAACATTTCATTTAGTTCCACCTTTATATGTTGTCTCTGATAATGATAATATGGAAATGATATAAGTCACTCAAGGATATTCACAACTCAGATAGATGTCAGTAGCTCATTGGCAAATAATTTGTTTTTCATTGAGAACATGATTTTATTCACTGTTGTTTGCCATTAATTGGCTTTCAAAGCTTCATTCTTTAATTTTCATGTAGCATATCTATCTAGAAGTTCTAGAATCTGCTTGAAGCACAGCATAAGAAACTCTGCAAAGAAGCACAGTTTTAGAATGTCTGAAAGAATGGCCTGCAAGCAATTTGATAGGAATAATGATGTTTTGTTGGACAGCTCTGGTGTATGGCTTCTTATTGGGTTCATTTTTATTGATCTTTCTTATAGCTATTGCTCCTTCTATGCAAACATTAATGAAGTGCTCCATTTGACTGCATTGCCTTGTTTTTTCACATTGCTCTTGAAAAACTTGATATCCTTTTGTGTCAACTATAGAGTTCCTCGAAAAATGCTGCATTTGCCCAAAACTATACCTGGGGACTATGAAAATGCATCTTGATAATTAAATTACTCTGACCCAAAGCTTGCTATGAGCAGACAGCAATGCCTAATGGCAAGTCCAACTGCCAGAAAACTTTTCTTTGTTTCAGAATATGATGCCTTGTCAAACAAGATGGTGGCTTTTCTGCTGACAGGATCCAACAAACTAAATACATTAATTTTAAAATCTAAAGATATATTCTGATATATATTCTGAATATATATATGATTTCTGGGCTAACTATTAATATAATATAATATATTAACTATTAGCATGGTAGTTTTGATAAGCAAATTGAAACAATTCAAGTCTTGTTTCTCTTGGCTTATTTAATTTACTGATACTATTTGGTATCACAATTGTCCTTTGTTTCATAATATATAATCAGTCAAGCAAAGCAACGGAATGTTTCTACAGAGTGATCAACCTGTTTCCTTCCTTGGGATTACATTTACAACTTTAAGAAATACAGCTATAAAACAGGTCCACACTTGCCACCTTCTCTTAGACAAGGTGTTTTATTCCTGTCAAAATCTGTCTAGGTGCAGAGGGAGATTTTCTAAGACTTTGAGAAAGAGAGCATTGATATTTATGACTGTTTTGGGGATAGTAAGAGAGTAAATGATCGAAGTCTCTTTCTCTCTCTTTTGATATTTCAAGTAATAAAAACCCATTGGTAGTCTTCCTTTCCTAAAGAAAAAAAAACCTGCTGGAAATATTATTCAACCTGTGAAGAAAAGATAGAGCTTAACTCTTCTCTCCTCTCAGCCTATGAAAGATGACAGAGGTCCTGAAAATACTGAAGAAAAAGGCATGTAAACAGGCCCTGCAAAAGTCAGAATGTGGTGATAATTTCTGTTCCTATCCCTTTGTGCTAGTGGTGGGATTTGAACATTTTTACTACTGGTTCTGTGGGCATGGCTTGCTGGGTGTGACATAGCTTGATGGGCATGACAGGCTTGGTGGGCGTGGCTTGGTGGGCGTGGCAGGGAAAGGATACTATAAAATCTCCATTCCCACCAAACCATGTCATAGTACCAGGGGCAGGGCCAGTCAGAGGCAGTATTCCAAACTACTCAAAATTTGCACTACTGGTTCTCCAAACTACTCAAAATTTCTGTTACCGGTTCTCCAGAACTGGTCAGAACTTGTTGAATATCACCTCTGCTTTGTGCTATGGCAGGGGTGCCCAAACATGGCAACTTTAAGACTTGTGGACTCCAACTTCCAGAATTCTCCAGCCAGATACTGGGAGTTGAAGTTCATAAGTCTTAAAGTTGCCAAGTTTGGAGACTTCTGTGCTATGGTTAGGAAGAAGTGCGCATGGTGCAAATTATGATAACAGATTTTCAGATGAACTTGGATTGCAATTCAGTGCTGCCACTCAACTCTCTTTTGCATTAGAGAAATAGTGGTTTTATTTCTTTGCTTATAGCAGATTTCATATTTCCTTTTTTGACCATGGACCACTTTCTCTGTTTATTTTAGGGAGAAAAAAAATAGAATAACAATTAAAATGACAAGCATAAGAAAACCCATCTGTAGTATACGAAGTAGGGCAAAGCAGATGTGTTTATTGCACCATAACATTATTTTTTGACGAGTCCTAAAATGACCAGATGCATATGACTGCTATCCGATTCAATGGACCTATTAACACTTTTTTTACTTCTCCTTCAGGAAAAAGTTGCTCTTGGTACTCTTCCCTGTGACATTTGTAGTTCTGAAATATTTAAAAAGCTTTGGGCTGAGCCTTCCATTTGAGGTCCTCCATCCAAATGATCCATATGCCCACTTATATTTGCCGTTGCAATGACTTTCTTATTATTATCAACCTCTTTCATGTAATACCAGGATCACCCATTCACTGACAGCTAATCTCCCACCCCTGATTCTGGCCCTGTGCTGTCAGTAAAATATTTCCTTATTTTAATGTCCTTGTAGTTAAAGTCAACTGCTCAGGCCCTACCAGCTGCGACTCAGCAGGGGTGGCACTGTTCTGTTGGCAGCAATGATGTCAAGCAAAACTCCCTTGGAATAGAGTTTAATAGGGTTATTTCTGCAGTTAAGTGCCTGTGCACCAGAATGGGCTGCATTCAGAACATAAATTTTATTATTGTGCAGGAGCTCTAGAAGGCCATTACGAATGTTTTAAACAAAGCAAAGGGAGAGCATAAAAAGCTGGAACTACTCTGCCTCCAGGGCCTATTTATTTCAAGTGAGATGATAAACAGGCCCAGGGATATACAGTACATTCCTGTGAACTGGTAGACATGGGCCATTCATAAATGAGAAATCCCATTCTTTCATGTAAAGGAATCCTGCATGGATCAAGAATATGAGTCCTGGATTAAGGCCTTTTTAAAAAGAGGCATTAAAAGTACCCACTTTCTTGAATTATATAACAGAGCTTTAGGCATTTAATTGTCTGTCTATTATCTATTTTACAATTTTTTTTTCATAAATCTTGATTATCAATATTCATTGCATTAGATAAGCATTCATCGCTTTCAATGATGTGGCTCAACCCTACAGCAGAGCAGTGACCAGTCGGTATCATTTTAAAGGCCTGGTCGAAAATAGCTTGTTCCATGAGGTGAAGGAGAAAAGTCATGTGCCACTTCTCCATTTTAATGTTCAAATTTTTAAACCTGTAATTTTGAAGGCATGTTACTTCTAAGTGGCTACTCCTATTATTCATCAGTGCATTTTATAATTTATTACTGCATTTCATTGATGCTTTTTCTCTCAGAGCTTAAATGGTAAATTTTAGCAAAGGGTTCTCTGCCAAGTTGCTGGGTGGGTGTGGCCATGGTGGGCGTAGCCTAGTTGGCCTCCTGCACCATGGCAGAGGGAGGGCATTTTTGCCCTCCCCAGACTCCGGAGGCTTTCCTCGAGCCTCTGGGAGAGTGAAATGGCCTCCCTGTGCTCCGGAGGCTCTGTGGAAGCTGGAAATGGGCCCATTTTCAGCCTTCCTGAACTTCCAGGAGGCCCATTTTTCGGCTTCCCTGAGCTTCCATGTGCACCCTGCACTTACCAGCAAACAGGCCACATGGGGACTCCTGAGAGGGGAGGGGAGGGGAAGGGTGGGCAGGGCCAGCCAGGAATGGGATTTGGGGGTTCTCTGAACTGCACAGAATCTTAGCTAGGGGCTCTCCCAAACCCCTGCGAACCCCCAGCAGCCCACCCCTGAACTTAGTTGAATAGTGATTTGTACCTGAGTCTCTCCTAGTTCTGGTGTAACACTTTAGCCCAGAATTTTTCCAGTTTCCTAATTTAAGGCTATGTGGGTTTCAACTCCTAGAAATTTGTTAAGATTCTAGGGATTGAAGACCATTCTTGTCAAGGTTGAGAAACACTGTCTGAGTCAGTATATCAGCACTGGCTATTTTTTGAAAGCTTGTTGAATACAGGATGCAGATAAATGAGACAAAAGCTTCATGCAGAGAAGTACCCATTATTTCAGACTAAAGTTGAAGCTTTATATGAAGCTATGTGTGTGTGTGTGTTTCTTTGCACCCAAACAAAAAACAAAAACAAAAAACAAAACCAGGAGGCGGGGAGATTTCTAGGTTAGCTTGTTTTTTTTTTTTTTTCTCTATCTGCAGATTTATATACAGTGTAAAATACTATATAACAATAACATTATATAAATAAACCTAGATAGTTCACATTTTATTTAGGTACCTTTGTATGAAGTGGCTTTCAAAAGCATTGAGAAGACACTTTGCATCTGTGATGCAGTACACATTCTCAGGATGGAGAGGTGATGAGATTTGTCTCAACAAGATACTTCAGGTCACCCCACAAACTTGTCTGACATGTGTGATTGCCAAAAAAGGAGCTACTTCATGTTTGCTGTGCATGTGAAGAAGCCAGTTATGAACCCCCAAGCACTGGCTGGAAGCTTCTCAGTACTACAAATGACATAGGAATAAGTCACAGCAGGTCAAGTGAAGCAACATAATCCCCTCGCTTTGTTTTCAAAAGGGAGAGGTCCTGTTTGTTTGTTTGTTTTTTGTTTGCAAAGCAGTTGAAGTAAAGGAGCCCTCAAAGATCAGTATTGCCCTAATGGCTCTTCATCCTCCCTAGCAGAGATAATTTGGAGAGAACACTTTTCCTCAAATCTTGCATCAGTGAGAAAGGACTCTTGGTGTTATCCACATTGATTCAGTTTAAAAATTGAGGAGATATTTCTAACTATCAGTCAAAGTGAGATTAGCTTTTAGCATAGCATAATTTCTCTAAAATAATAAAATTTATTATTTATAATTATTTAATAAAGATTCTTCCCGAAGAAATAGAAGGAAGATCTCATGATGTACATTACATGTATTATTCCAATTATTATTTCAAACCTGGCTTTTGAGATTTCCTTTTAGCACATAGGACCCATGAATGATGGTGACTTTGAGGCAGCACATGCCTTGTGAAATGGCATCCTCTGGAGATCCAGATTGTGCCAACTTTGTTAGCCAATGTCAGAAGGTTAGATGAGCTCTAACATCTTTTTTTTTAAAAGTTAATTGGGAAGATTTTGACCTTGAGTGTTATGGTTTAGATTGGTAAATTGTTGTTGTAACTTTCTGAGACAGTAACAATCACACGCTGTTCCCCAAAACCTTTTTTTTATTATTTCAATGGCGGTGAATTATGTGCATTCACAGCCCGTAATGAATCCCAAACAGTTTATCAATAGTTCAACAGAAGTCTGCCATAGTCTTTTGGGATAAGGCTGATAAGCACCCACCTTTATTTCCCTTGAAATGCTGCCAACAACTAAATTACCAATTAGCTGTACAAAGCCAAATGGAGCACAAAGTCAACACAGAGCTTCAAATTTTAAACCGACCAGAATGAACAAAGTTGCTTCCTGCGAAGACTCATGTCCCTTTGCTCCTCCTTTAGGGAAGGGGCCAATCATCTCCAAGCCTTACTCCTGAGTCGCCCTTTTTATATTAATTGTTCTGGCAGCTCTGTACAAGCACACACTGGGAACAGGCTCCCCCTGTTTCTCTGCTTCGCTGATTTCAGATTCTGGAGGCTCCAGAGTCAGAACATACCTCTCAGTTGGCCTTGACCCCATCTCGGTGTCAGACAGAGATCCCTCATCCAAGCCCTCCCCAGACTCCAGGACTGGCCCATGTTCCTCCTGACTGTCCGACTCTGCTGTCAGTTCTGTAGGCCGCCAGGAGATCACAACAGGCACTCAGAGTCACTGTTGGCAGCCATAAAAATAAGTAAAACAAAAGAAATAATTCAGTGGAATGCTAACATAATTGCAGAATCATAGTTCTGTAAGTGTTAATATAAATGAAACAGAAAATTTCTTAAAGATAGTGAGATATCATTGAAATCATAATTAAGTAGTTAATCTGTCTTTATTTGTATTAAATCTATATACTGTATATAAAAAGCGAAATACCACACATGCATCATCACAAAATCTCCAGAACCATAAAGCCTACAAACTTGAAATTTGGCACATATGTTCCTCTTGGCTTCTAGGTACTCACTAAGAAAGGGTTTTTTGAAATGACCATCAGAAGATTAGTATTTTATATATTATTATTAACACACTCTGGTGCTAAGGAGTTCTATTCCCACTCCCCACCTGAAAAGAAATCTGTTCCAAATGCAAAATACAAGCAGAGGAGAGGAGTTTCAGTTTCAGTTTTAGTTTCACAGCACCAAGCAGCTTTAGTACAGAACAGTTGAGTTAAGCCATGCTGAGGCTCCTTGCTGTCTCCTTCTTGCTCACACAGCAAATACTGCTTCACTTTCCAAACTGCCCTAAACTCTGTCATACATTGACAGGATGCTAGCCAGGTGAATACCAATAAATGCTGGTAGGCAGAGGCAGAAGTCCCCCCCCCCTTATTTTCCTCCCAAAAAACTAAGTCCGACCATATAGTTTCATAATGAAGCATGGGTATTGAGCTAGTAGTTAAATAAAATGAAATCAGGATTAAAAAAATGTCTATATTAGTTCTTAGTTTTGGTCCAACCTTTTTGCAATAGGTTGCTGGAAGCCAAGCAAAGATTAAAAGTTGACTTTGGCTTCAAAAATGGCACAACCATGTTATAAGAAAAGGGAGCATAATTTTATGCACTACATTAAGGATATAATCTGAATAATTTGGGCTTCTATGGGAGGTGTGTTGAATGAAGAACCAATGCATAGAACAGATAAAATAAGAAGAGGACAGGGGATTGCCTATGTGTGCTCTAGATGGCTGCTCCTCATGAGAAGACGGCAAAATGTGCTCTCCTGCAGGTCTGAATTCTGGGAGTGGACGTAATAGCCATCATGCTTGCAACCACAGAGGAGCCTGTAAGTAAGTTCACAAACCTTACTTTTTGCTCAACTTGAAAATTGGTTATTAATGACTTCTAAACATTAGATTAGTCTTCCATTCAATCCTGAAAGAAAGTTTTAATCATGAGTTTAAAGAATTTGAAATAAACAACAAAAAATTAAATAACATTTTGATTGTAGAAATTAATGCTTCACATTTGAAATATTGGAACTTTTATTATAAGATTTTGGAAGTAATTGTAAATAATAAATTGTGAGGGAAAGTTGAGTATTAATGATGGTTAAACGGCTAGTGGGTATCAGGCATATAGTTAAGACAAAAGAGGAAACTAGTTATCTGACTAGGGTTTGTTATCTCATAGTTCAAAAGAGTAAATAGGGAGAGCAAGCTTGTTCAAACATCCTTTCTTCCAGATGTTAATTTGAAAATGCAAGTCAATCACAGGATTCTCTCCCACTGTCTTGTCCGTCTAAGCAAGTATGTCTGCCTGTAAATAGGAGCTCACCTTGCTGAACAATCTGTATTTGCTCCCTGAAACTACACTGTGGAGTTACCTGAATATCTCATGTAATATGGATGGATGACTTTAGACAGAATGAAATTGCCTGAACTGAAGGCTTACTCCTTTAATGAACACCTGCTGAGAGTGGGCATTTGGTTGTTGCTCTTCACTCTAAGGACGCTTTAGGGTGGTATTCAGGTTGTGATTGCTTCTTTATTTCCTTACCCATCCAGAATGTGCCCATGATGCAAAACAATCTCTAAAGTGCATCAACATTATCTGAGTATTTCCCAAAGTGTTGTAGGCAGATGTAATTGAAAAGAAAAAACCTCCAGACAAGGTGGTTGCAAATTTCTGTTGGCCTGCGTGTATGTTTCCACTCCCTTGCATGGTGTATGCATGTTTCTTTGCATGTTTTTTGTGTGTGAATGAGAAGCACAAGGGAATACACGATGAGCCAATTATGAATCATCAATCAATCTGAATCATATAACCAAGATACAGGAGGGAAGTAGTCTGAGAATATAATAGTTGGCAGCCTTCTTAGGAATTGACCAATTGCAACTTCCTCAGAGATGCATTGGGAACATTTTATCCTGGAGTATTGCTCTCTGCTGTATCTAGCTTCAGCTGGTTATCTTTTAAAATCAAATTTTTCTTTTGCTGTCTTCTGCCTCCAGGACAGTTTTGGTTCTGTTATATACTGACTTCAGGGAGTTGAAATTCTCTGAATGGAACAGCAGAGAAGCATCATTGCCTTTATGGCATAAGGAAGGGAAAGACTCATGGTGGAGAGACCCCAGATCCTCCATTCAGGTGCAGAAGATGAAAAGGAAGAGTGGGTGGAGAATGGCACCAGATGATAAAAACGCCTAAGATTTCCCCTGGCCTTTCAAAGTAGTGCTGCATATGCTTTATTAATAAATCACAAGAGTTGGAAAGAAGGAATTTTTCTTCTAGGAGATAATAAGGCTGGGCAAATCTGTCTTCAAATGCACACAGCATATAAAGACAAAAACTAATGTGTATATTTAATTATATGTTACAAAGAGTATCCCTTTAAAATCCTGCCTATTACTCTATTTGATATTTTAATTAATGGCTATCAATAGAACGTGACTCTAATAGAGGCTTTTGCTTTGAGCAGAGCCCTGCCAGGCACACCATGATCCAGATGGTTCTTTATACTGATTTAGTACAATCAAAATGCTTACCAAAAAAAAACAGAACAACAAAACTCCCTCCCAACCCTGACTGGCAAATGTTTCATTCCCCCCCCCCGCCCCCCATGGTTTCTATCTATAGAGGTTCCCCTACAAATCAAGGAATATTTAGCTGCAATAGAGCAGCATCTTCTGGATGTTTACCTGATCATTCTTCAACATAATGGCATGGCACTGCAATTTGTCAATGAATAGCACTGCGGGTCATGAAACATCAAAGAAAAACCATTCATTTCCAGCAATATTAAGTGGCCCAGTTTGAGTAAACTGGCATGCCAGCCTTATTTTCTTTAGATATCGGGCCAAGAATTGGAGGTGGGTGGAGAGACCAGCAGGGCAACACTTCCTGATGAATGTTCTATTTACAAGTCAGTGCTTTCCTCCCATGTGTTCCAGCTTATTTGAGAAATTAACACTTGTAAAAATGATGAGAGTTTAATTCCTGATTTCAAAAACAAACAAAACAAAAAGCCAAAGCCCACCTTTTTTGAACTGCAGTTTGTGCCCAGATAGCACAATTGAAACTTTCCTCACTCTTTAAAAAAAAGGTTGTCAGACTCTTGCTGGGTTATAAGTTGAGAAGAATACAAACCTCCAGAAATATTCCTTGTATAATAGAGTAGTTCTCAAACGTTAACTAAAATAGGGAATTGAAGAAGAAAATTGTGTTTGTTCATCTACTTACCCCTCCATTTTAATCACCAATCTTGGAGAGGTAGGAAGCATTCAGGAATAAACAGTGTTTCCGTATAAGAAAACATGTGGTATAAGAGAGAAGAATATGGAAAGGGAAAAAGTTATGATTCATCTATACAATTTTTTTATTGTGATATAAATATGCCTCACTTATCCTATTTTTGGGGGGTGATTGTATATGCCCTCCCTAGGTGGCATATTAATTTTTCTACCTTTTATATGGCTCTTTCAACTCCCTTTTTCTGATGTGAACTCCTATGTAACATGCTATAGGTCAGTGGATTTTAAACTGTTTTACCCAATTTCCCCTTTTTCAAGTCTAGAATAAGGTCATTACCTGCTCAAAAATAACCAGATTATTATTTTACACAAGTGTCTAGGCAGTAGCAGTTCCAAACTGGATCCTCAACTTGTAAAGCGATGACAAATATATCTACCACATCTAGAATATGCTCAGATTGCCTTGGGCAATTACCCCCTTTCCAGTTGAAGAACTACTGGTCTAAACTGTTTAAATCAGGTTTTACTTGGTATCAAAAATACCAGCATTACATGGTTATATTCCTCTGAGTTACTACTCCTGTTGTTGAGTAAGACATCCTTCTTGGTTAGGGTTAGGGTTAGGATTAAGGATTGTTGAATCCCTGTGTGGTTCTTCTTCTTTTGAATGAGAAAGTTGCCACCAAAACAGATCAGGAGTTTTCTAGTAGAATTATCCTTTACAGCAGGGCTGTGAAACTCCCAGCCCATGGGCGCATTTAATGAAGGGGGAAAAACTCCTGATATGTCATGTGATGCCACTGTGATGAGGTGAGTTTGACACACCTGCTTTACAGAGTTGGTCTCCTAACAAATATCAAGGTAATTAAAATCTATTATCAATAGTACTTTGTTTTTTTTTTAAAAAAAAAACACCTATCATTTACTTTTGGAAAACATCATCTGGAATTTCTCCTTCATTGTATGGTCAAAAATACCATCCGCAAAGTTGCTTTTATTCAATCTTCCACTTCTTTCAATCCAGATGGCCTCTGCAGTGACAACAGATTCAACTGGATTAGTAAGAGAATCCATGATGCCAAATGCTAACCTTCTAACTTAGGAGGAAGTTTTTTTATACTTGGAATTTTATTGTGTTTTATTTTGGTGGTCTCTGAGTTGCTGCCATGTGTGCCTCTCCTAAAGACCCTTGATTTCAGGAGTATCAATCCTTCACTTTCCTTTTTAGCTTCATTTCTATCCACTGCTTACCCAGAAATCTCTCAGAAAAGATCTGTTACTATTGAAGTACACATTGCCACTACTGGGGTCTCTGTTAGCTTCATTACAGCTATACTAAGAGTGTTCAAATGGCTAAGCTGCAGAGAGAAGTATCCAAGTGTCAGATGTTTTGCACATGCTGAAATATAGAGGGAAACAGCTGTAACAACCAATAAATCTAGCAAGCTGTAGTCAATCAGATTCTGTCTGCCTTTTTTTTTGGGGGGGGGGGGGGGCTGGGAATTTAAATAGCATTTTAAAACATTTTTAATTAAAATAATGCTGTGTGGCAAATGTAGGATATATATACTAAATATTTAGTATAGGTTCCATAGGTCAGCATTTCTTCCATTACTTAGGAGAAGGAGTCCCTCTGAATGATGTACAATAGTCTTCTCAGATTTGGACACTCTCTAGATGAATGCATTTAAACTCCTGAAGTTCTAAAAAGTAGCCTTGTTCACTAGGGAATTCTGGAAGCTGAAGATCCACCTATCCGGAAGGCATTCGAATCAGGAACAGTGGTTCCATCATAAATTCCACCTATTTGTCTTCTAAATTTTTGTAACTTGGCAATCTTTCATTCTAATTTTTTGACACGAGTACAATGTAACTCTTCATTCAAGAGATTGAATGAATGGCTATATAGTTATCCTGCCAATACCTGACTCCATATTCATCCTTGTGTTGTAAAATACAACTGGATATTTATTATATCTGTTGCAGAGCATTCTTCATCATATATTGTGTCTAGAACAATATACGTCTTGTAATAATAATAATGCAATAATGTCTCCTTTAATAAACAACATTTCTGTCTAGCAGCAGAACATAGTTTATTCTTTTAATTCCAAATTTTCAAACATAGCCAAACAGAGCAGTTTAGGGCTATTGTATTGGCTGACAGAATGATGGATGACTTTTTTTATTTGTCGTATTACTTCCTAGTGTAATTCTGCTCAAAAGTAAATCTGCTTCTTTCAATAGATTATTTAATTTAGAAAGCAAAACAAGTGTCATAATTTGTGATTGTGATAGATATTTGGAATAGGTTAACAGACCTCATAGAGAGCCACTCTGATCTATTAGCTAATTTTATTTTTTTTAATTAAACATGTAAGTACAAATTTGAAAAAAAACATTTCCCAACCCCACAACTAATTATTTAAAAACTGCAGCAAAAGCAAACTATAAGCAAAAATAAAAAAAACACCAAAATTAATTAAAAATAATGGACAAATAAGAGAAAAAAAAGTAAATATCAATATTAAATACTATATGAAAGTTTCAAATATGAAAGTATCTTGTAAAGCATGAAATTTGTGCGAAACAAAAGCATATTCCTTTATTCTTTAAAAAAATTGAGGCCTAGTGGTTAACAGATAGGAACAGGGAAACCTAGGTTGTAGTCTTGCTTTAGGTACAGAAATCAAGTGGAAGTCTTTGGACCAATCTCTCTTTCAGCCCTTGGAAGAAGGCAAGGGCAAAACATTTCTGAACACATTGCCTAGAAAACTGCAGGGACTGGTCCAGGCAGTTTTAAGATTTGATTCCCAATGCAACTCTGATTTGAAGGCTAAGAAATAAAAATGGTTTCTATCAAAGGTGGTATTCAGCAGGTTCTGACCAGTTCTGGAGAACCAGTAGTGGAAATTTTGAGTAGTTCCAAGAACTGGCAAATATCACCTCTGACTGGCCCTGACCCCACCTATTCTCTGTCTCCCAAGTCCCGGCTGATCAGCTGGGTCTTCTTTTGTTTCCCTGTACAGAAGAATGGAGCTGGAAAGCAGGTTAGTGGGATGGGGAGGGAATGGAGATTTTGCAGTATCCTTCCCCTGGAGTGGGGTGGGAATGGATATTTTATAGTATGCTTCCCTTGCCATGCCCACCAAGCCACATCCACCAAACCACACCCACAGAACCGGTAATAAAAAAAATTTGAATCCCACCACTGGTTTCCATACACACATGGAAAAGAGCTGCATGGATGAATCAACAGGCATGGATAGATGGGCAAACCTTCCAAAAGGGAAATTATGTGTTATATTGCCAATGCAGTTTACCATGACTAGTAGTTCCTGATGCTCAACGTTCTCCTCTCCATTCCTGGGAAAGAGACCATTGCTTTAATAAATAACATGAATTCCACGCTTTATTTTCAATGAAATAACTATAGAAGAAGGGAATCTTCCTTGGTATGGATAAATGGAGGCCTGTCTTTTCCCTTTTCAGCTTTATTGGGACAACCTTTTTCCCAATAAACATTCTGATAAATTCCTCTTACCTGTCACACATTTTATTGTAACTCTTTCATTATTGAAATTCTATGGACTTGTAAACAAATGTCAAAGAAGAGTTGGAGAGTAGCCATTATCTCTGGATGGATGCTCATCTAAATACGCTAACAGTCTTAAAGTCAGGAGAATGGATGATTGTTCCCATGGGTTGTCATCTTCAGACCACAAGCCATTCCATCATGGTAGTTCATTAAATGAAACAAAGGTTATCCGCCAATCCCTGTACGCCTTTCTGCAGAACACAGCAGGTTGTGAGAACATAATGGAAACAGCATTTGCACAGTCCTTCAGGCAAGCAAACTTGTTGCATGGAAGCTCTATAGAAAAAGCAATTTGAAAAGGTGGCTAGGTCACATGTCCCAGTCACGAATGTAATGAAATTATTGGAAGGTGACGAGTAGAAGAAAGCATTGTAAAAACAAAACTGAACCAAAAGGAACCTTTAAAGTGTTGCAGTATCAAGTCAAAGGCCCTTCCAGACCTTTCTCTCCAATTAGTATTGAGAGACATGCTGTCTTTTATAATGAGAAGTAGCCCTTTGCCTTCTCCTCTATGGATGTTTCTAATCTTCCTTGAAAGTTTGAACGCCTTATTGCATACTTCCTGCCTCCTAGTAATTCACCAGCTTTTGCAAACAAGCAAGCATGAACAAAATGCACAAATTAAAATGTTAACATATAATAGATTGTGACTTAAAAAATGCAGAGGTGGGAATCCAATTACTGGGACATTGGAAACAATTAGGCTCATATGCCAATCTTTTTTTGAGCAGAAGAGAGAGACCCCTATAAATTGGCAGTCACTGGCATTTAATCGCAAGTCATCTCACCTATTATACAGTCTGGGAAAACTGGTAAAAAATGGATAAACAACAGAAACCAGCAAGTAAATAAATAAGGAAGGAATAGTATAAAGAGGTTAAAGTATGAGTAATGACCAGATATATGAAATAAGTATTAGAATAATATTTGATATATAAGCATCATCTAATTAATGTGTAATGTGTATAGTGTTTTTCGTTCTTATTTAAACATTTTGTGTTTTATATTTTGTATTTATCTTTTTAATATTTAATAAAGTTTTTGTTTATTATAAAAGAAAAAAGAAACTGCTCTCCAACCTAGGTGTCACAATTTCTCCTATCATCACTGAGACCACTTTGGCTTTTACTTTCCACATCCTCTCTTGTTTCTTCTTCAGGCCCGGTATTTCTCCAGCTTCTCATACCCTTTCTTCCTGACATTGCTGTCATTTGGCAGCACTACATCTATTGCCCTCACTGTCTTCTACCCTTGTCTACTACTTAACCCTATTAACAGGATTAAGATTCTGTGGAGCTTTCAGATTCAGATGGATAGGCAGGTACTGACTAGTGTCTGGTTAATTGATCAGTACCTGCCTATCCACCTGGATCCAAAAGCCCCACAGCATCTTAACCCTGTTAATTGATCCCTGATCTTCTATTGAATTTCCCTTCTGGACTTCAAAGAGTCTAGCTCTTACACTTCTGTACAAGTACACATTGTGTACTTCTGTATACAATGTCAACCCTGAAGGTGACCTGATCTGACTGAGACCATTTTGAGGCTTCAGTGTTGCCACATTGGAGCTGAGGAATAAGGAGGGGGGAATAGAGATAGAAGGGGCCTTGTAGTCAAAACAAAATCCTTTCTCCTCAGGACCAACGACATTCCCACAGGTGACCAGGGAGAGGAGGAGCGATGTCACTTGACAACTGGACAGGACCTTGATTGGACCATGTGACTGACTGTTTGGGAAAAGGGAAAAACTTTTAATTAGGTTAAAACTGCGGGAATTTTCAGAGTCAGTTTTCACCAGTTTATGCCAATATGATATGTCCAATAAACCAATTCTTTGAGGAACCTACTTGCCTTGGAGCTCTGTTTATTTTGGATGTATTACTTGGAACACTGACACACAATGGTTCCTGCTATTTTGTTGTGCCATTCAATGTATGTAACTCCTGTCTGTATCTTACACCCTGCCACTATGTGTTGGACTGTCTTTGACTCTTTCTGCATAGTTGGCACCTGTATGGATCTGGCGCTGAGTGCCTGTTCATGTGCTACTATGATCAATGCCTCAATGCTGACTTATAGTCCAGTCCTTTCCAGCCACTGGTAGTATTTCCCAATGTCAATCAATCAATCAAACGTTTATTATCAATGTACAACATCTGTACAATGAAATAGGAAAAAAAACACTTCAGCTATCTGTCAAAAGTACATCTATGCAAGGTCTTGTCTTGCCATGTTCTTTCCATTGAGTTGGTTTTTCAGGATTTGTCTTATTTTTTGATGGTACTTGAATGTCATTTTCTTCCTTGCCTCCTTCTTATAGTTCCCATGTGACTTTGGATTAACAAGGTACTTGTAGCTGGTCTTTATATCTGCTATGTGACCCACTGGTAGTTCCATATCATCAGTCTTGATCACCTTTCCTCCCTTGTCTACCATCTGGCTACACTTTTCCAGTCTGAATAACATCCCAATATCTCACTACTGATCTGTGCAAGGTGGATCAGCAGGCCAATGTGTTGTTCACTCTTAGCCTACAACTTAATGTCATCTACTTAAATGGGATAGTTGATGGTAGTTCCACTCTTGAACTTGAATCCAAATCCAGTCCTTGAGATTATCTGGCTGATGGGAGTTAAGCTTATGCAGAACAGTAGCAAGGACAGTGCATTACATTGTATAATCTGGACTGGATAATAATTTGTGTGAGCTGTTTTAATTTGAGATTTGAAGATTATTTGTGCAAGCATTGAATTCGTTTATATTCTCCAAATATTTCTCTATATCAGTGTATATCTCTATATTTGTATCTGTAATATGCGAATAGGTGCGAACTGGTAGAATCCTACCCCTGCACCACCCTCACCCCCATGATTAAGTAAATAAATGTCAAACATTTAACTTGGAAGTTATTTTGTTTTCATTTCTGCTTGGCTTCTAATCTTACATCCCTCATGAACTTTGAAGTGGAAAGGCAATATATGTAGAGAAAATCAAATCACTCACTCACTCACTAACCAGCAACAGGCTTTTCAGGGAATCTGTATGGCTCCTGGGGAAAATGGCCTTTGGGAGAAAAAAATAATAATCCAACTATTTTCCACAAAGAAACATGCTATATAGGTTTATTGTGTGTATTTCCTGAGGCATATAAATGGTTGCAACATGAGAAATTGATTCAGTACTTGTTCTTGACTGCAACCATTATTTTTTAAATCAAGAAATACGGGGAAGCTAAAATACATCTTTCAGAGGCTCAGTAGTATTTAAAAGTTGGGGAAATTTTTTGGCTGTAACATTAATATAGGAAGAAAGACCTTTGAAAAAATCCAACATGGGATAAATTCATTGAAATTAAGTCATATTTATATTGCTGCCATTTGCACTAATGATATGAATTTTATGATTTTATTTGATAGATAGATGATAGATAGTTGACTGATAGGTGGAGATTATATATATATATATAGAGAGAGAGAGAGAGAGAGAGAATAGACAGATAGACATATGGACATGCACATTCTATATAATCCCAGGACTATACTGGCTACTTGTTTGTTTCTAAGGCAAGTGATTAACTGCGAAAACTTGTATAGTTTCAGTTTTGGACTTCTCTCACACTATGATGTGCTCCAGACAAAATCTATCACCCAATGTGAAGAAGAAGAAAGGCCATGTTGTAGGTCTCTACCCTAAGGAATATTGAGGAGTGCCCATGGAAATGTGCCTTTGATGGTTTAAACCCCTCCCTTTGGAAAAGCTTGCCTCCTAAAGTCAAAACGGTTCCTTTATAAATATTCAGGAAGATAGCAAAAATACTGGTGTTCTGCAACACCTTTCTTGAATAAATGTTATATTATGCCGCAACAATGTTAACTGTCAGTTATATGTGGGCTTGACTGAATATGCTGGCTGGTGTATTCTGGGAGTTAAATCTACATATCTTAACGTTGTCAATTTTGAAAGACACTTATTTATTTTATTTTGGAATGAATGAATGAGCCAATCAATCAATATACTGCTTTTCTTTGAGACATTGTCTTGAACTAGAATATCCCAGCAATCCAATTGAGATAAACAGCACTCCTCTTTATATCTCTGTAGTATGGTAAAGGAAGTCAGTACTCTGGCATCCTGCAGCTTTTCTATATCTTTTGTTTGGTAACAATAATATGGAGGTTCATAACTGTTGGTATGTTTAGAAATGCTTGAACCTAGGGCCAAAATAACAATCCAGCAAAAGCAATTTGGAAGGTCTGATGTCTACCTAAGCAGCCTTTTGATCTGAATAGCTCCTATATAATGTTAGCATTTTTGCTGAGTAATTTGTCTCTCCGGGAGGACAGTGGTATGCATGCTAAGAGCTGCTTGTCTAACCTGATGGAAATAACAGTAATGTGGCACTCAGTAATATTATACTCAATTGGTACAGCCTACAAAATTGCTCAGATCCTGTTGTTTTCAGCTGACCCGTAACAGTTGCTGTATGCTGAACTTTGCCAAAGTGCCAAAGTCTTCTAGTGAGAGAAATATGTAGAAAAGAGAAGTTGGTTGGTAAAGATGTTCCAGAACTACCCCTTTATTTGTTTTCAGAAAAAACAAATTCTGCTCTTACAAAGGTCATAACAAAGCATGAAATGGATTAGGAATCCAAACAGCTTGTAAATAAGTTATGATTCAATGGTTAAAAGGAAAGCATCCATACAATTTTCTCTCTTTCAAATAACAGAGATTCAATTTTTTAAACTCGTTGCCTGTAGCAACAAATCCAGAAATAAGCCTCTGTGATGTCAGCTGGTGTCTTGGTTGCTTATGAACTTGAGAAGGGTTGCTGTGTGATCAAACAGAAGACAATAATCTCAGGTTACAAGTGTGAGGTCA
The DNA here is from genome assembly GCF_900518735.1 of Pseudonaja textilis. Next base: position 1,704,974 of record NW_020769336.1, read on the forward strand.
CTGCCTGAACTTGAATGTATCTGACTTGAATAGTGAGGACTGACTACAGGCACTGATATTTCATATCAAGACAATGTTATTTTTTTTTCCTATGCACAATAATCATCCCTCTTTAGACCTATGAAAAGTAAAATAAAATATTTTCCAGAGAGAATCGACTTCATTTTTATTCAAATCTTACCTCAAGGCTTCTTTGTAACCTATCATGCCTTCTTGTCTTTCTCATGTCAGTCAAAATTATTCCTCATTACTTCCCATAATTCATTACAGTGATCATATTCAGAGTTTAAAAAACATCGATGGAATTCATATTAATATAATGTTAGACTTTCTTTCACTGGTATTTAACTCAAATTCTGGTTCCTGTATATTTAACTGTGTAAACAGATCAACCTAAATCCAATTCATTTCAATGTGACACAAATTCAGCTATTATTCTATTCTGTAAAAATATTCATATATCAATATTTAAATGTAAGACCATATCTTGAATGTGTGCCAGTACACTGCAAGTACTCCTGAGTTGATAATAAGCTGGCAACAGGATTTTGGATTAAAAGATAGTTTTTGGATTCAAAATCTTAGTTTGTATAGAATAGTGTGAACATGAAAAACATAGCTGATAGCATATTGGTCAAAGTAATTTGACTGATGAGTGCTCTAATTATGAAGGGGAGAACATTTCAAGTGACATCAATGTGTCTAAGGCTGATAAGATACGCTATACTTTATCTGTCTTATTAAAAATTGTTATGTCATATATGAAAATCTTGATTGACCAAAGCCATAATCGAAACAGAGGACCATCTATGAACTCACCTAGTGCTGGTCATTTTTTTTCTTTTTCTTTTCTTTTTTCTTTTTGATTCAACGTCAATGTTGACTCCTGGCAACTGACTGGGCAGGTCCCTAAAGTTTTCCTGGCAAATTTTTTGGGAAGTGGTTTCCCAATGCTTAAGTGACTGGCTCAAATGGTCACCCAAATGGCTTAAGGCAAGAGTGGAATTCATGGTCTCCTGATTTTTAGGCTGGTGCTTAATCAATTTACCAAATTGTTGTCTTAGTAATGACCATGGGATATGAATAACTTGATAAATAAAACATATTTTATTGTGATTTAGAAGATTGTGACTTGGAATACAAAAGAGCTAAATGGTAATCAGCTTAAGTTAACAAATGAAGTGACTAGAAGAAAAATAGTTGTGTTTATGATACTAAAAGAAAGGATGATATAATAGATTTGAAAGAAGATAGTTTGATCTTGTAGAATGGAATTGATAAATTCTTGCTGAGAAGTAAACATGAAAATTTAATCATGAATCATAGAGCAAAAACGTATCTCAGGAAGTACGAAGTAATATAATTAAATATGAGTGTGTGTAGTATGAAAGTTGGAACCCATTGACCAGTAGTAATTTTATGTTATACTCCAGTGAAAAATGTGAGATTGAGGGAAATTATGCAACAATCTGAATCAATATGACCCAAGGAAAAATATTCTATGAGATGACAATAATGAATGTGTGGAATGAGATGAGATAGGACAGAAACAGTGGTTAGGCTATTCCAAGTTCCAAGACTGAACACAGCAAATGACTGTTTTTCTGTTGTTTTGAATATATGGCTTAAATACTCTTGATATACATGCTTGGAAAATGAATGGATTAAAAAGTAGGATTGATTTTATTATTTATGATTAAGATGGAAAAAATATAAGATATTGGATGAGATTGGAAAGTACTATATACTACAGAAGCTCATTGTGTGACTTAGGGGCAGCTACTCTCTCTTAGCCCACTAAAACACAGGATTATTGTGGGGAAAAAGTGGAAGGGGGTACACTACATAAAGACTCCTGAGCAAGAAAGACTGTAAATAAAAATGAAAGTATGGCCAATACAGAAGACAGTAAATAAGAAGACAAAAATTGGAGAAGATCTTAAAGTATCAAGATCTGAAAATTATTGTTGACAGATTATGGCATAAACCAGTCATCATGGTCCCATTGGTTATTGGCACACTGGGTGCTATACCAAAAAATTGTGGATGGCAGACTTTAAAAAACCTGTGCATTGACAAAATTTCCATCTGTCAGTTGCCAAAGGCCATACTGCTTGGGTCCACACATATAGCAATCTGATACATTATGACATCCTAGGTTCTTGGGAAGAATTTGATGCACGTGAAGGCTATCTCCAGCTAAAAAGTGGCAGCTGTAATTTTGCATTGTTATGCATACAATATATATCCCAGAACAACACTTGAACACCATGGACATTGACAAAATCACCATCAGTCAATTGTACAAGGCAGTTTTACTTAGAAAAAGCTTACATTCTACAAGATTACCCTTAACACCCTCAAACAACAACACCTGCATTTATGTGTGATGATGGGTGTTAGTGTTGTCGGGATACAAAGACCAAGTCTGTAACAAGACCAAATGCAAAAGCTGCAATGGGATTAGTTTGCAAAGTGTCCCTAGGAAGGTGTCAGCTCCATTAGGTAGACCGGACCAGAAAATCAACTCCACAAGAAGGATTAGAATCCCTTTTATTGAAATTGGCTACAATAACAAAATCTCATAAGTCTAATTGCATTATACACCTTACCCCTCCCTGCTTCTTATACTCCAGTGAATCAGAGAGATGTCTGCCTGAGATGCTTACAAAATTTATCTTGTTTCTCAGGACTTAAAAGTGTTGCATACCTCTTTGCTTAGGTAACAGTTTTTGCATATTGAAGTTAAGGTCATCTTCCGTACTCTACAGAAGGCCAAAAATTGTAACTGAAAATCTATGACAATTGACTGCAAAAATAGTAATTGCCGTTTGGCTTTTTATTTGGTAGAGACAGTAAGACTATATTTTTCCTCTTCACAGGTTATTGAAAATGTATGAATATAAGAAAGAAACTAACTGTATGACCCGATTCAGAGAAAGTATTCAACAAAATAAATAGACTTCAATAATGGTATTGTTTGTATAAATATGGAATTGAAGATTAGTTGCTGAATGCAGTTAAGAACAATATAAGGTGGAAGAAAACTAGGCATGGAAATAAATGGAATCCTTAGTGAATGGTTCAGCACTGAGCTGTCCCCTTAGTTGTTTGTTTTATTATGGTTAAATGCACAAAGAATGCTTATAGTGATGTTGGAAGTTGTTGGTTGAAGATGTGTTATGACTTGCAAATGGCAACAGTGAGATAGTGGATACTACATATTGTTTATATGTGGGACTGACTATTAATCAAAAGGGGAAAAGTAGTTTCATATGACAGCAGGCTTATTTGCGCTTCAGGAAATATATACAAGATGAATGCAGTGAGAACATGTGTGATAAAAGAAGAATAAAGTTAAGAATGAATGGAAGATGATGGAATGTGAATGGAATGTAGATTGAATATTAAAAAAAGTTACTAGTTAAAAAAGAGGTATGTAGGTGTAGTTTAGTTGTATGTATGTATGTGTGTGCAAGTATGTATGACCTAATGGTATATATACATATACACATGCATACATACATACTTAAATGAGTTTTTTTAGAAGTACTTCTAAATTATTCCCAACCAAAGATGCCTCATCATCGATCTTCAAGAAATAATTGAGACAGTTTGGTCTAGTGCAGGGGTCTGCAACCTGCAGCTCTGGAGCCATATGTGGCTCTTTTGGCCCTCTGCTGAGGCTCCCTGTTGGCTGATCCCACCACTGGCTGGTCCCTCCCCTCCCCGTCATTCCTCACCTGGCCTGAGAAGGTAAGGGTGATGACAGGGGATGGTGACTCACTCCACATTCCTGTTGTGGTTCACCGGCAGCAGGAGCAGATGTCAGAGGTGTCTGATAGCAGATGAGGGGCCTGCGTGTGATGCAGGGATGGGGCCAGGACTATCAGAGAGTGGGGTGCTGCCTTTGGAGCTTGTGGAGTCTGGCAGCAGTGATGCAGTGGACCCCTGGGAGCCTGTGCCCAGTGTGTGCACATGCAGGGCTGCTTGAAGGAAAGAACAGTTGAAGCAGCAAGGGCGACTTGGGAGTAAGGCTGGAAGGTGATGGCCCCTCCCATAAAGGATAAAAACCAGTTCTTGGGGATGTGTTCTTTGCAGGAAGCAAATAAGTTCTTTAGACTCATAGTCCTCGTTGAAGCCTTGCTTACTCCAGTTTGTTTTCAGAACTTCCGTCAGTGGATATTTAATCAGTAATTAGACTTCTGTTCTTGGAAGCCTTTTGCAACCTTGAAAGGGCTTGCTTTTGATATCAGACAATTAGGTTTAAATGTATCCTGGATGGGAATACACTGTATTCTCAGCACCACATTAAAATAGGTTTGCTTTTATACACAGTTTGTATTTGTTTAATTTGAACAAGGCTTGAGTCAGAAAAATTCCAGAGCAGGAGGTGACTGGGTGGAAGTGAGTGACGTCGAGTTGGCCATGCTCACCCAGACATACCAGTTGTTAAATTATTGGCTCCCAGTGTTTTCTTTTCTGTGGGAATCAGGTCCAAATGGCTCTTTGAGTGTTTAAAGTTGCAGACCCCTGGTCTAGTGGTTAAGGCACCAAATTTGGTGAGTTTGGACCAGTTGCTCAGCCCAACTCACTTCAGAGGGTTGTTGTTGTGGAGAAAATAGAAGGAGAATGATGTGTTGTATACTGTATGTTTACTGCCTTGAATTATTTGTAAAAATGATAAAAGTGGGATATAAATATATTAAATAAATTAATAATAATAATGCCACCTTGAAAAGAAGTCTATGATATGAGTAGAATTTAACTAGGATCAACAATGAGCAACAAAGTGAAGGCACTTGCTTTAACTTGCTTTGGGAAGATTTAAGGCAATGGCTCTGATGGATTAAGTACAGAAAGCCAATCCTATTACTAGATAAACCAAGGCTAAAGAGTTGTGAGCCCCTCATTCATTGCAATATCAGTTCAGTCTTAAAACTAGAATTCCTACTGAGGAAGCCTAATTCATTTTAATTAAACAAGCCTAACAACTCAGCCTCCATCCCCTGTGAAGAAAACCATTCTTAGTGAAATGTATTTCTTCCAAATGAAAAATTTAGCCCTAGGAGGTAAAGACTGCTCACTGAAGTGTTATTGTTCTGCTCTTTCTACACAACATCCTTTGGGGACCAGATACTGTTTTTTTTTCTCTTTGTTTTCCAAGTGGATATTTCCACATCATGTCTTAAGATATCTCTTCTCCCTCTCCTTCCACTACTTTCTTTATGATGAAAAAAAAGAAAAACAAACTTGACATTTTCATCCCTGATTTTCTTTCTCTTAGTTTTAGCAGATGCTTTCTTCATGTCTTTGGAAAACATGCATTCTAAAGGTAAAAGGTAAAGGTTCCCCTCGTACATACATGCTTGTCATTTCTGGCTCTAGGGGACGGTGCTCATCTCCTTTACAAAGCCGAAGAGTTGTTCGAAGACATCTCCATGGTCATGTGGCTGGCATGATGAAACTCCGAAGGTGCACAGAATGCTGTTACCTTCCCACCAAACTGGTACCTATTTTTCTACTTGCATTTTTACATGCTTTTGTACAGTTAGGTTGGCAGAAGCGGGGACAAGTAATGGGAGCTCACTCCATTACAGGGTAGCTAAGGATTCAAATCTCTGAACTGCTGACCTTTCTGATTGACAAGCTCAGTGTCTTAGCCACTGATCTACCGCATCCCACACTTTGGAAAACATGCGCTCTATAATTCTCCTAATATAATGTTGCTGCTAAAATGATTTAAAAACCCTTATGTTTTAAAGTAAGCAGAGCTGTGTTTTACATTCTCATAAAAGGAAATATTATCAACCATAAATATAAGTGTGTGTGTGTGTGTGTGTGTGTGTGTGTGTGCACGCAGACACACAGACATGCACAGGTATACAAACTGCTAAAGAAGAAGTGGCTGACTATGCGTTTGCATTATTTCTGCCACTTTTCAGTCTGACTTCCATACCTTTCTATCAGCATCCGGGTGTTCATGAAAGCTGTTCAATCAAGTGCAGAATAATTATGCTGCTGTACTTCAGTAACTGTGAATGCAAATGTTAAAGTAGCTAAATATGCAAATCAATAAAGGAAATAAGGCATTCCCCCCCCCTTTTTTTTTTGGTTAGGATCTTGTTTTTGCATGATGACAGCAGATAGCACACCTGGCATTAAAACCATTCCTATGTCGCGGTGGGAAATAGATCAGAGCATTTTCCTCAATGCCCTCCCCCTCTCACACATGTTTATAATCATTCACAACAAGTAGAAGAATCCAATCTCCACAGAGATGGGATTGATTGAATGCCTTCTCTGATTGCATTATATGAAGGCATAGGGAAAAGAAAGGGTAGAAAATACAAACATACTACTAGATGCCAAATTTGAAAAGCAAAAACTTAGGAGGAAATCTTGAATGGCATCCCATGTAGCAGAAGTCTCATCTTTTGCTTTTTCTGCAGAGTTCATAATTGTGAAACTTTTTATGCACCCATCACCGCTACCACTGCCACCTCCTCTTTGATAACTATCCCAGAAAGTTATTAAGTAAATGAAATGAAATGGATTTCGGTCATCCCATATTTATTTACCAAGTGATTCATTACTATGACTACTTGACTATGACCCCAACTGAGCCCTACATTCTGTTGCTGTGAGACATATGTTAAGTGAGTTTTGCCCCATTTTACCACCTTTCTTGCCACAGTTGTTAAGGGAATCATTGCAGCTGATAAGTTAGCAACTCAGTTGCTAAGTGAATCTGGATTCCCCACTGACTTTGCTTGTCAGAAGGACCTGAAGACATGGCAACCATTATACATATGATTCAGTTACCAAGCACTGCATTTTGATCATGTGACCATGGAGATGCTGCAGTGATCATAAGTGTGAAAAAAGATCATAAGTCACTTTTTTCAGTGCTATTGTAACTTTAAACAGCCACCAAGTGAATGGTTGGAAACTGAGGACTACCAGTAGTTACAGTTCTATTACTCTTAATTTAGAGATTTGGTTAAGACTAAATTTTTAGGAGGCCTGTGCAAACATTCAGATTCAAAAGGCAAAATGTGATTTTGAAGGTCCATGGACTCACAGCACCCACGAATAGAATAGAATAGAATAGAATAGAATAGAATAGAATAGAATAGAATAGAATAGAATAGAATAGAATAG